>WNWK01023287.1:0-31298 GCA_009830355.1 Cherax destructor
CAACCTTTTTTGGAAATATTTATTTTATAAGGAAAAATGACAATTTTGATAATTATGACTAATTTACCTGTGACCAGTTTTTTATTTTTTTACCCGCGGCGCCGCCCGGCCCAGGCCGGGCGGCCTCCTGGGGGCCGCCCGGCCCGGGGTTTGGGCGGGCCCTCACGGCGGCGCTCCCCCCCCCGGTTTGGGCAGGCTCACTGGGGGGGCTGCCCGGCCCGGGTTTGGGACCTCCCCGGGGGCGCTGCCCGGCCCAGGGTTGGGGGCAGGCCTCACTGCGGGCGCTCCCCGCCCCGGGTCTGGTCAAGGCATGGCCGGGCGCATTTTTTTACTGTTTATTTTATTATTCCTATCAAAAAATTATTCCAGAAATTTAGGGCAGTTTTAAATTTGGGATGCGACCTCGGAATTCCATGTATATTTATGTGGTATCTTTGTGTTGCAAAGCGTGACTAAGGTCAAAAAGGGATAACTGGGTAAGGGGCACGTAATGCACACCAAACAATTCAGGGACGTTTCCCATGATTTTGCTTCATCAAATCTACAAAAAAAAAAAAAAACTTAATGTACATCGTGGTGAAGGAAAGGGGAAAAAAAAAAGTACCTTCTTTTTTTTTTGTGGTGTTATGTACCCGATGACGGTTCTGTATTTTTAATGTTGTACTGATTCTATGTAGGAATTATCAGATATACTTTTTGGCGTGTTTTTTTGTACACTAATTTATCACTGCTACTTGAAAAGTATGCTAGCACAGACCAATATTAAAGCATGAGAGAACAATTTTACGGAAGAGTTTTACCATCACTGGCGAGACTTGTAAAAGTTATCATTCATCCCCCCTTTTCGTTTTTTCTGTGATTCTAAATGATAAGTTGTCGAACAAATAATTTTTTGGGGCTTAATTCATCAATTCACATATAAAATAAGGAACGAAATGTAAAAAAAGGGGGAAAATTTAAACAAAGTGCTAAAGTTTGGGGATCCCCCCCCGATGCTTACCTCCCAGTGACTGGAAGCGCTGATGAACTAGAAAAAATAATGTAGTAGTTTACTGATCAACAGAGCCAACAAATACATGTCATAATTAAAAGTAGAGCCTGTCTAACAGATATAAATTAGACACATATGCAACATTTGGGCATTGAGGAAACTTTCGCCACACAGTGGGTTATCAGTCCCCGCCCCTGCGTTTACCCACCTGACTACAGTATATGCCATTACGGGGATATGCAGTACATTCTACAAGATTGATGGACTGAACAACGACTCCAGGCCGAGGGGGTGATTACCCAAAACTCCCCCTCTCCTTACACCTTTTTTCTTTGTATTGACTGATGAAGCCACTGTGTGGCGAAACGTTTCCTCAATAAAGTACCCAAATGTTGCATATGTTAATTTTTTAAATTTTTTCTCTGAACCATTCATCTATAACAGATATATGCCATAATTAAAGTAAGCCTGCTGGCCAACAGATATATGCCATAATTAACAGTAGTAGCCTACTCCCCAGATACATGCCTATAAAGTAGTAGCCTATAACAGATATATGTCATAATTAATAGTAGAGCCTATCCCCAAAATACATGCCATAATTAATAGTAGTAGCCTACTGGCCAACAGATACATGCCATAATTAACAGTAGTAGCCTACTGGCCAACAGATATATGTCATAATTAATAGTAGAGCCTACTGGCCAACAGATACATGCCATAATTACAGAGAGCCACGGGGCCCAAAGATAATGTCATAATTTTAAAGTAGTAGCTAAAACATATGCAACACTTGGGATTTTTAAGGGGAAACCCCACAAGGGTTTACAGTCCAAACAAAGAGGGGGGAAAGGGGAGGAGTTTGAGGCATGTGTTGTCCATCACCCCTTTTAGAGTGGCAAGGGAGAGTGCTTATATGGAAAAAAAGGAGGGGAGGAGGTCATTGGGATAACCATGCAGGTCCTGTCCAAAGGTTTGACGTTAAGAATCCCCTTTAAATCCCTTCTTTAAAAGGTGTAGATTGGGTTAGAGAATGACAAGGTTAAATTAGACAATGCAACACTTGGGCTTTAGGAAATTTTCCCCCACAGTGGTTTTATCGTCCTCAAAAAAGGAGTGGGGGAGGGGAGGGTCGGCGCCGTCCCCCCAACTTGTTAGAAGTGGGCCAGAGGTGGGAAGCTGATCAGGGGAAAGGAACGGCAGTGGTTAACCACAGCGAAGTAACCTGCCAAATTTGGGGAAATGTTGAAGAAACTTGTCGGTTCTCTGAACCCATCTACATCCGTCTGAACGCAACTTCTTGGGTCTTGATACGGGATTCTTCAACATTTGTCCAAACCTTGGGGAAGGACTTACTTTACTAGTGGTGATAATATGACCTGCCTCCTCCTGCTGCATCTCTCCTGATTACAGCAATGCCACCCTACGGCCTTGTGCCCAAAACCAACAAGATTGATGGACTGAACACACGACCCGGCCCCGGGACTGATAACCCAAACCCCCCCCTCCTTACACCTTCTACTTTTATTGAGATGAAGCCACTGTGTGGCGAAACGTTTTCAAAAGATACCCAAGTGTTGCATATGTGTCTAATTTAACAACTTGTCGGTTCTCTGAACCATTCATCTACATCCTGTCTGACACAGCAACTTTTGGGCTTGATACAAAGGGATTCTTCAACATTTGTCCAAACCTTGGGGAAGGACTTTTTTGACTAGTGGTTATACCACTATACCGCCTCCTCCTGCTGCATTTTCCTGATTACAGCATATAAGCCACCTCTACGGCCTTGTGCTACACTTTTAACAAGATTGATGGACTGAAAATCGACTCCAGGCCGAGGGACTGATAACCCCCAAAACCCCCCCCTCCCCTTCACCCCTTTTACTTTGTATTGACTGATGAAGCCACTGTGGCAAATTTTCATTAAAGATACCAATGTTGCATTGTCTAATTTTTAAAACTTGTCGGTTCTCTGAACCATTCATCACATCCTGTCTGACACAGCAACTTTTGGGTCTTGATACAAAGGGTTCTTCAACATTTGCCCAAAACCCTTTTGACAAGGACTTTTTGAAGTGGTTATACCCATGCCCGCCCCCCCTTGCTGCATCTCTCCTGATACAGCATATGCCACCTCTACGGCCTTGTGCTACCCCCAAAAGATTGATGGACTGAACACACGACCCAGGCCGAGGGACATAACCCCAAACTCCTCCCCACACCTTCTATTTTTTATTGATAGAAGCCCCGTGTGGCGAAACTTTTTTAAAGATAAATGTTGCATATGTGTCAAATTTTTAAAACTTGTGGGTTTCTAAACCCATTCATCTACATCCTGTCTGACACAGCAACTTTTGGGATCTTGATACAAAGGGATTTTCAACTTTTTTCCCAAAACCCTTTGGGGCAAGGACTTACTTGACTAGTGGTTGATACCACTATGACCGCCCCCCCCGCTGCATTTCCTGAACAGCATATGCCACCCTACGGCCTTGTGCTACACTTCTAACAAGATTGATGGACTGAACACACGACTCCAGGCCGAGGGACATAACCCCAAACCCCCCTCTCCACACCTTTTTACTTTGTAGACTGATAAAACCACTGTGTGGCGAAACGTTTCCCAAAAGATACCCAAGGGCTATGTGTCTAATTTAAAAACTTGTCGGTTCTCTGAACCATTCATCAAAAATAGTAGCCACTGGCCAACAGATATATGTCATAATTAATAGTAGTAGCCTACTGGCCAACAGATACATGCTTAAAGTATAGCCTACTGGCCAACAGATACATGTCATAATTACAACACATTGTTTTTATTTATGAAAAAAACTGTAATTTTACAAACATT
Organism: Cherax destructor; assembly: GCA_009830355.1. Lineage (NCBI taxonomy): Eukaryota > Metazoa > Arthropoda > Malacostraca > Decapoda > Parastacidae > Cherax > Cherax destructor. The sequence goes on from WNWK01023287.1 coordinate 3,846, forward strand.
AGAGCTTCATTGCTTCTGCACACAAGTTTGTTGCCCCTTTCCAATCCTTAACTGCTACATACGTACAGTCTTCGAAACCTAATTTTGAAAAAAGCACACTAAAAGTTTTAAGCTAATCTGCAGTTCTTACAACCTTTTATATAGTTTTTCTTCCTTTTTGTTTTTCATCTTCATTTAATTTTATCAAAACAAATGCAATAATAAAAAGGGAATTGCCTGTGGTGTTACCCCGTTAGCCCCCCCCACACACACAATTAAAAGCCCTTATGAGTAATGTTAAATAAGGGTCATTAATGTGATCTTAAAATTCACTATACAGAGCCGATATTACCTGCAGAAGTATGTTTTCAAGATAAGGTGTGTTAAATAACAAAAAGGCACAATACCGTGACTGGAACAATACAATAACCGCAATAAAGGGAGTTTTCATTGATTGACCATTTACAAAGTGTAAATGGTCCGTCGGACCGAAACGTTGCGTAAGCTCCTCTTCTATGGCGGGTTGTGTTTTGGGGTAAGTTGTTAAGTAGATAAGACAAAAACAGCGTGACTTATCTCCAGTCTCTATGTTTGCACGCCCACAGGTTCACCTTCGACTTGGGGTGGGTGAGGCGCAAAGAGAGAGAGAGAGAGAGAGAGCGAGAGCGAGAGAGAGAGAGAACAGAGCGAGAGAGAGAGAGAGAGAGAGAGAGAGAGAGAGAGAGAGAGAATACAGACACAGACCTCCCACACACACACACACACACACACACTAACTAACACACAAATGTAAAGTCATGAAGATCGGGGAAGGGCAAAGAAGACCGCAGACAGAGTATAGTCTAGGTGGCCAAAGACTGCAAACCTCACTCATGGAAAAAGATCTCGGGGTGAGTATAATACCGAGCACATCTCCTGAGGCACACATCAATCAGATAACTGCTGCAGCATACGGGCGGCTGGAAAACCTAAGAATAGCTTTCCAATACCTCACTAAGGAATCGTTCAAGACTCTGTACACCATATATGTCAGGCCCATACTGGAGTATACAGCACCAGTTTGGAACCCACACCTGGTCAAGCACGTCAAGAAATTAGAGAAAGTGCAGAGGTTTGCAACAAGACTAATCCCAGAGCTAAGGGGATTGTCCTACGAAGAAATGTTAAGGGAAATCGGCCTGACGACACTAAAGGACAGGAGGGTTAGGGGAGACATGATAACGACATATAAAATACTGCGAGAAATAGATAAGGTGGACAGAAACAAGATGTTCCAGAGAGGGGACACAGAAACAAGGGGTCACAGTTGGAAGTTGAAGACTCCTATGAGTCAAAGGGATGTTAGGAAGTATTTCTTCAGTCATAGAGTTGTCAGGAAGTGGAATAGCCTAGAAAGTGACGTAGTGGAGGCAGGAACCATACATAGTTTTAAGACGAGGTTTGATAAAGCTCATGGAGCAGGGAGAGAGATGACCTAGTAGCAATCAGTGAAGAGGCGGGGCCAGGAGCTATGAATCGACCTCTGCAACCACAAATAGGTGAGTACACACACACAGAGGGAGGCTATGAGTGGGTGTTAGTGGGCTTGGCGAGCTAGACAGACACAAACCTCCCACACACACACACACACACAGGGAGGCTTGAGTGGGTGTTAGGTGGGCTTGGCGAGCTAGACAGACACAAACCTCCCACACACACACACACAGGGAGGCTATGAGTGGGTGTTAGGTGGGTTGGAGCTAGACAGACAGACAAACCTCCCACACACACACACACACACACACAGGGAGGCTATGAGTGGGTGTTAGGTGGACTAAGAGCTAGACAGACAGACACAGACCTCCCACACACACACAGAGGAGGCTATGAGTGGGTGTTAGGTGGGCTTGGGCTAGACAGACACAGACCTCCCCACACACACAGAGGGAGGCTAGGAGTGGGTGTTAGGTGGGCTTGGCGAGCTACTCCGCATTTTGGCTATTTATTTCAGTGTGGTAGAGCGCCACGACTCCTACTAAAACACACACCACTCCAATGTTTAGGAGATCAGGCTCAGGAACCCCAATTTATTCTCAACAAACATTAGACAAGCCTGGCCCAGGGCCGGGCTGCGAGTAGTTAAACTCTTAAAAACCTTCAAATGTATATCAAAGATGCAAATGATAATAAATCCTGCAACCAACATGTGAAGATCTGGTGACTGGTGTCCAGGGTTCTAATATCCTCAGAGCCCCACCTGAAGCCAGGCTTCCTGGTCAACCAGGCTGTTGCTGCTAGTGACCCGCAGCCTCACACAGCCATCACAACCAGGCTGCTCACATACTTGCAAGAGATAAAATCCAGCTTCTTCTTGAAAACTTCTACATTTGTTCTAGCAATGTTTCTAATAGTGGTAACAAGTTAAATACTGGGGAACCACAAACGTTGACACAATGTACCCTAATTGTCTACGAAGCCCTTGATTCTCACTAGAGGAAATAACCTACTTGACTTGGTTCTTGCCAATAAGGAATCTCTAATTAATAATCTTGAGGTTAATGATGAGCTTAGGGAAAGCGATCACAAGTCACTCAGTTTCAATATATAAGAACATAAGAAAGGAGGAACACTGCAGCAGGCCTGTTGGCCCATACTAGGCAGGTCCTTCACAATCCATCCCACTAACAGAATAATTGCCCAACCTAATTTTCAATTCTACCCAAGAAATAAGCTTTGAAGATTCTATTAACTCATAAGAACATAAGAAAGGAAACTGCAGCAGGCCTGTTGGCCCATACTAGGAGGTCCTTCACAACCGTCCCACTAACAGAATATTTGCTCAACCCAATTTTCAATGCTACTCAAGAAATAGCTTTGACAATTCTACCCACTATGCAGGAGTCCCACTCAAATCCAACCCTTCACTCATAAGAACATAAGAAAGGAGAACACTGCAGCAGGCCTGTTGGCCATTCAGGCAGGTCCTTCACATTCCATCCCACTAACAGAATATTTGTTCAACCTAATTTTCAATGCTACCCAAGAAATAAGCTTTGATAATTTTATTTACTCATGTGCAATTCCCACTCAAATCCAACCCCTTTCACTCATGAATTTATCCAACCTAAATTTAAAACTACCCAAGGTCCTTGCTTCAATAACCCTACTAGGCAGACTGTTCCACTCATTAGAGGCTAGGACCTTGGGTGGCTTTAAAAAGAGATTGGACAATATATGAGTGGGAGGGGCTGGGTTTGATTTGTGACGTGAGTACGGGAATAAATTTTTAGGTAGTGGTGGTTTTGATAAGGACCTGCCTTGTATGGGCCAGTAGGCCTTCTGCAGTGTTCCTCCATTCTTATGTTCTTATGTTATGTTCATCAACTACCCTATTTCCAAACCAATATTTTCCTATATCCTTTCTAAATCTAAACTTATCTAACTTGAATCCATTATTGCGGGTTCTCTCTTGGAGAGATACCCTCAAGACCTTATTTATATCCCCTTTGTTAATACCCATTTTCCACTTGTATACCTCGATCATGTCTCCCCTCATTCTACGTCTTACAAGTGAATGTAATTTAAGGGTCTTCAATCTTTCTTCGTAAGGAAGATTTCTAATGCTATGTATTAATTTAGTCATTCTACGCTGAATGTTTTCTAACGAATTTATGTCCATTCTGTAATATGGAGACCAGAACTGAGCTGCGTAATCTAGGTGAGGCCTTACTAATGATGTATAAAGCTGTAATATAACCTCTGGACTTCTGTTGCTAACACTTCTTGATATAAATCCCAGTAATCTATTTGCCTTATTACGTACGCTTAGGCATTGCTGTCTTGGTTTAAGGTTGCTGCTTACCATCACCCCCAAGTCCTTCTCGCAATCTGTATGGCTAAGTGTTCTTATATATGATTTTTGGTAAATATTTTTTCTCTCAGTTGTTTGTCGGGCTGTCTTATTGAAACCTGGACAATGTATGATGGAAAGATGCGTCTTAACGTACACCAAAAATGAAAGAAATCGGACGATAAATAACGGAGTTCAGTGCTCAGCCATTAGACGCCGGGCAGGGCGAAACGTACGGGTAAGTCTCCATACACCCGTTGCCTCTGTTCACCTAGCAGTAAATAGGTAAATGGGTGTTAATCGACTGCTGTGGGTCGCATCCTGGAGGATGGTTGATGCTACAATATCTGAGAGACTCGAGCTCCCTCAAATGACCTAATTGCTTTCACTCAGTGAGTGAGAACCAGTGAAGTAAACTGAGAAATCAGTAACAATGCCGCAAGGCACACAGACGCCCCTTAAAACTCTTAGGACTCGTGCAATGTTAGTTTTCTATGTTGTTCAAGATGTTCTCAGTGTTATTCTGCCTAGTAGGGTCATTGAAGCTAGGACCTTGGGTAGTTTCAAATTTAGGTTGGATAAATTCATGAGTGAGAGGGGTTGGATTTGAGTGGGACTCGCACTTGAGTTAATAGAATCTTCAAAGCTTATTTCTTGGGTAGAAATGAAAATTAGGTTGGGCAATTATTCTGTTAGTGGGATGGATTGTGAAGGACCTGCCTAGTATGGGCCAACAGGCCTGCTGCAGTGTTCCTCCTTTCTTATGTTCTTATGTTCTTAAGTTCTACGTTATTTAACTTATAAGTGCTTGGGTTATGGACACTCCCGAGCTTTAGAACTTTGCATTTATCTACATTGAACTGCATCTGCCATTTTTCTGACCAGGAATTGAGTTTGTCTAAATCCTCCTGAAGTTCCGTGACATCTACGTCTGAATCGATTATCCTACCTATCTTCGTGTCATCAGCGAATTTGCTCATATCACTAGTAATTCCCTTGTCAAGGTCATTTATATATTATAAACAACAACGGGCCCAAAACCGATCCCTGTGGAACGCCACTTGTTACAGATCCCCACTCAGATTTAACCCCATTAATGCACACCTCTGCTTCCTATTGGTGAGCCATGACTCGATCCATGAAAACACTTTTCCTCCAATGCCGTGAGCAGCCACTTTCTTTAACAGTCTCTGATGTGGTACTCTATCAAAAGCCTTACTAAAATCCAAATAAACAATATCGAATTCTTTATCATGATCAACTGCCTCAAAAGCCTTACTGAAAAAAGTTAATAAATTAGTTAGGGGAGGAACGGCCCCTGGTGAATCCATGTTGAGTATCATTAATCAAATTATGCCTATCGAGATGGCTTCTTATGTTATCAGCTATAATCGACTCTAATAATTTGCCTACAATTGAAGTTAGACTTATTGGGCGGTAATTTGATGGTAACGACTTGTCCCCTGCTTTAAAAATAGGAATTACATTAGCCATCTTCCACGTATCAGACACTACACCTGTTTGAAGAGATAGGGTTAAAAATGTTAGTTAAGGGTTCACAGAGTTCAATTTTGCATTCCTTAAGAACCCTTGAAAAAAGCTCATCAGGGCCTGGCGATTTATTTTGCTTCAAAACGGTCTATCTGTTTGATAACCATTTCGCTAGTGACTGATACTACATAATTTATCTTCTTCAGGCCCACTAAAATACCTAATTCTTGGGATATTATTAGTGTCTTCCTGAGTGAAAACCGAGAGAAAATAATTATTAAAAATAGAGCACATTTCATTCTTTCTTGTCAGTAAGATACCCATAATTATTTTTTAAGGGGACCTATCTTATCTCTAACTTTTGTTCTATACACCTGGAAAACTTTTGGGTTAGTTTTCGAATCCCTAGCAACTTTAATTTCGTAGTCCCGCTTAGCTTTTCTTATCCCCTTTTAACGTCCCTCTTAATGTCAATATACTGATTCGTAAGATGACCCTCACCCTTTTGATACGCCTATAAATTCCTTTCTTCTGCCCTAAAAGATATTTGAGCCTATTATTCATCCATTTTGGGTCATTTCTATTCGATCTAATTTCTTTTATATGGGATAAATGTTCTTTGGGCAGATGTATAGTGTTCAGAAAACTGTCATATTGATAGCCTTCTTCATTACCCCAGTCCACAGATTGTAAGTGTTCTCTAAGTCCATTGTAATCTGCTGAAAATCTGGGACCGTTACTGAGTTATTCCTACATGAAACTTCCATTCAATGCCAAAGGTAATTGATTTGTGGTCTGTGCCGAGTTCCTCTGTAATTTCTAAATTATTAACAAGGGTTTCCTGTTTGCCAGAACTAAGCCAAGCAGATTATTTCCCCTTGTAGGTTCTGTCACAAACTGCTTCAAAAAACAATCTTGAACTACTTCTAAGAAATCGTTAGATTCTAAATTCCCAGTCAAAAAATTCCAATCAATTTGACTAAAGTTGAAGTCACCCAACCTAAATTTGAAACTACCCAAGGTCCTAGCTTCAATAACCCTACTAGGCAGACTGTTCCACTCATCAACTACCCTATTTCCAAACCAATACTTTCCTATATCCTTTCTAAATCTAAACTTATCTAACTTGAATCCATTATTGCGGGTTTCTCTTGGAGAGATATCCTCAAGACCTTATTTATATCCCCTTTGTTAATACTCCATTTTCCACTTGTATACCTCGATCATGTCTCCCTCATTCTACGTCTTACAAGTGAATGTAATTTTAGGGTCTTCAATCTTTTCTTCTAAGGAAGATTTCCTAATCTATGTATTAATTTAGTCATTCTACGCTGAATGTTTTCTAACGAATTTATGTCCATTCTGTAATATGGAGACCAGAACTGAGCTGCGTAATCTAGGTGAGGCCTTACTAATGATGTATAAAGCTGTAATATAACCTCTGGACTTCTGTTGCTAACACTTCTTGATATAAATCCCAGTAATCTATTTGCCTTATTACGTACGCTTAGGCATTGCTGTCTTGGTTTAAGGTTGCTGCTTACCATCCCCTTATTAATACCCATCTTCCACTTATATACCTCGATCATGTCTCCCCTCATTCTTCGTCTTACAAGTGAATGTAATTTAAGGGTCTTCAATCTTTCTTCATACGGAAGATTTCTAATGCTATAAGAACATAAGAAAGGAGGAACACTGCAGCAGGCCTGTTGGCCCATTCTAGGCACGTCCTTCACATTCCATCCCACTAACAGAATATTTGTTCAACCTAATTTTCAATGCTACCCAAGAAATAAGTTTTGATAATTTTATTTACTCATGTGCAATTCCCACTCAAATCCAACCCCTTTCACTCATGAATTTATCCAACCTAAATTTAAAACTACCCAAGGTCCTTGCTTCAATAACCCTACTAGGCAGACTGTTCCACTCATCAACTACCCTATTTCCAAACCAATACTTTCCTATATCCTTTCTAAATTCAAACTTATCTAACTTGAATCCATTATTATGGGTTCTCTCTTGGAGAGATACCCTCAAGACCTTATTTATATCTCCTTTGTTAATACCCATTTTCCACTTGTATACCTCGATCATGTCTCCCCTCATTCTCACGTCTTACAAGTGAATGTAATTTTAGGGTCTTCAATCTTTCTTCGTAAGGAAGATTTCTAATGCTATGTATTAATTTAGTCATTCTACGCTGAATGTTTTCTAACGAATTTATGTCCATTCTGTAATATGGAGACCAGAACTGAGCTGCGTAATCTAGGTGAGGCCTTACTAATGATGTATAAAGCTGTAATATAACCTCTGGACTTCTGTTGCTAACACTTCTTGATATAAATCCCAGTAATCTATTTGCCTTATTACGTACGCTTAGGCATTGCTGTCTTGGTTTAAGGTTGCTGCTTACCATCACCCCCAAGTCCTTCTCGCAATCTGTATGGCTAAGTTCTACGTTATTTAACTTATAAGTGCTTGGGTTATGGACACTCCCGAGCTTTAGAACTTTGCATTTATCTACATTGAACTGCATCTGCCATTTTTCTGACCAGGAATTGAGTTTGTCTAAATCCTCCTGTAGTTCACTGACATCTACGTCTGAATCGATTATCCTACCTATCTTCGTGTCATCAGCGAATTTGCTCATATCACTAGAAATTCCCTCGTCAAGGTCATTTATATATATTATAAACAACAATGGGCCCAAAACCGATCCCTGAGGAACGCCACTTGTTACAGATCCCCACTCCGATTTAACCCCATTTATGCACACCCTCTGCTTCCTATTGGTGAGCCATGACTCGATCCATGACAACACTTTTCCCCCAATGCCATGAGCAGCCACTTTCTTTAACAGTCTCTGATGTGGTACTCTATCAAAAGCCTTACTAAAATCCAAATAAACGATATCGAATTCTTTATCATTATCAACTGCCTCAAAAGCCTTACTGAAAAAAGTTAATAAATTAGTTAGGCAGGAACGGCCCCTGATGAATCCATGCTGAGTATCATTAATCAAATTATGCCTATCGAGATGGCTTCTTATGTTATCAGCTATAAAACATTCAGCGAAGAATGACAAAACTAATACATAGCATTAGAAATCTTCCGTATGAAGAAAGATTGAAGTCCCTTAAATTACATTCACTTGTAAGACAAAGAATGAGGGGAGACATGATCGAAGTGTATAAGTGGAAGATGGGTATTAACAAAGGGGATACAAATAAGGTCTTGAGGATCTCTCCAAGAGAGAACCCGCAATAATGGATTCAAATTAGATAAGTTTAGATCTAGAAAGGATATAGGAAAGTATTGGTTCGGAAATAGGGTAGTTGATGAGTGGAACAGTCTGCCTAGTAGAGTTATTGAAGCTAAAACCTTGGGTAGTTTCAAATTTAGGTTGAATAAATACATAAGTGAGACTGGTTGGATTTGAGTGGGATTTGCACACTAGTAAAATAGATTTATCAAAGCTTATTGCTTGGGTAGCGTTGAAAATGCGTTGGGCAAATATTCTGTTTGTGGGATTGCTTGTGAAAGACCTGCGTAGCATGGGCCAACAGGCCAGCTGCAGTGTTCCTCCTTTCTTATGTTCTTATGTGTTTGATGTAAGAGTGTAATACACAAACACAATCACCGAGCACAAGGTCGGTGCCAGCGTTATAAGTGTGTACTATACAAACACACACACACACCGTGGGCACTATGCCCGTGCCAGCACTACTGAGCAACAGGGTTAATTCAGGTGTGTTTAGCTCCACGTGTGCCAAGTGTGTTTCCGATTCAGTACCTGCTGGCACGATGTTAGTGTGTGGAGTAGGGGGCATATTGGAGGGCCTGAGGTAGTCAACTTGTGGAGGTAGAGGCCTAGGAGGTTGTGACATAGGGTAAGAAGTGGTGTGAGAGGTAGTGGAGTGGGAGGTGGTAATGAGTAATGTTGATGGGTGAAGGGGTACAATAAGTCATGTGTGCCTGGCTGGCTACCATCACAGCCACAACAGCACTGCTTCAAGACGCAGCTGTAGCGTCTTACGCCATTCTCCTCACAATATAAAAGCAACATTCACCAGATTAAGACTTTCAATTGGCGTGAGCCAAAGTATAAGTTATACGCCCCACTAGCCTGCTATGACTCCATTTGTCTACAGACAGTCAGAGATAAGCTAGAGAGCACACTTGTAGTGTCAGCAAAGTCAAGTCATGGTCTGTCTGTCTCAAGTTGCTACCACTCTCAGTGGGGGCTACCACAACATTGACTCACGCAACGGAATCCGTCACAGCGAGGCAACAGGTGCACCAGGTACTGCCTCACCTGATCATGTCACCTGGCCACTCAAAAAAAAAAAAAAAAAAAAGTGGACCACTACCAGTCACAAGCGTCATTTCAGCCAGGGTGTAATGATTATGTAGGCCTGGGGGTCGCTGACAGTCAAGAAGCAAGTCTAGGTTGGGCCCGGACGACAGGTTAAAAACCTTTAAAACCTGTTATACGGATGGTGCAAGTAACAGCCCCAGCCAGGATGATCTGGTTCGTCAGGTACTCTGTGCTATTCCTGTGACTGGTTTCCAGACTTCCTTGTATATCCGTACTATTATATACTAACAAGTATGGTAGTAAGACATAGCATGCGCTTTATAACAGCTTAGAGACACAATATGCCATAAAGCACATATTGTCTTATTAAAGTGCTAGATTTCCATGGTGACCAATTGATCAGCACTGCTACCTCCTTTCAATGCTTCTTCATTTGTTGATACAGGACGAAGAGTCATGGAGAGCTGATGTATTATTCCCGGAATGTCCTCATGATACAGTTTTACATTCACTTTTGTATACACTTGAAGACTGAGACACTTGTGCAACATTTGCAAATCTTTATTGAGGAAACGTGTGCAACACTTGGGTATCTTTAATGAGGAAACGTTTCGCCCCACAGTGGCTTCATCAGTCCATACAAAGGAAAATGGTGAAGAACACGAGGAGTTTGAGGTAATCAGTCCCTCAGCCTTGAGTCGATGTAATCAGTCCATCAATCTTGAAAAGAATACAGCATATGTGCGAAGAAGTGGCTTATATACCGTAGGCAGGAGAGGTACGGCAGTCGTCAAGTGTGACACCTCCTACGACTGCTACACCTCACCTGCCTACGGTATATACGCCACTTCGCACATATGCTGTATTCTTTTCAAGATTGATGGACTGATTACATCGACTCAAGGCTGAGGGACTGATTACCTCAAACTCCTCCTGTTCTTCATCATTCTCCTTTGTATGGACTGATGAAGCCACTGTGTGGCGAAACGTTTCCTCATTAAAGATACCCAAGTGTTGCACATGTGTCTAATTTATCAACGTGTCGGTCCTCTGAACCATTCATGTACATGTAGAGAACATTAGAGGGCTTGGAGACGATGCTAATAATATAGTCACCGAGTCTTATGTTTTTATTAAGCGATCAATGTATATTTGCAAGGTGTAATACCCGACCTGCATGGTAAATGCAACAAGGCTAACACGTTATTTGGATTTATATAAAGAGGTATAAATAACAGGAGTCCACAAGTTATTTTACAGCTCTATACATAGAAACAGATACAAATGTAGTGTAATGCGATCCTTTATTGACAACGTTTCGCCCACGCAGCCCCTTCTGCTGCTGCCTCTGTATTCGACTGAAGAAGCCTACTGTATAGGCGAGATGTTTCGGAATCACTAACTGTTGCACACGTGTCTTACTTATCAACTCATCGGTATTATATACCGTTATCATATTCAAAAACTAAAATATTGCCTCATGAATCCGCAAAACAAACTGAACACAGGAGAAGCAACGCCTAACGACGTTTCGGTCCGTCCTGGATCGAACTGTTGTGAATTATGCCACTCATGGTAATATAACTTATTCTTCCGCAGTCTGTTTATAGACTGAAATCAGAAGTTAACATAAGCCGGGCTGTGATGGGTATGCGAGCCTGATGGCCGCTAGCTCAAACAGCCTGGTTGATCAATCTATCAAACATGGAAGCCTGGCCTCAGGCCGAGCTGCAGGGAAAAGACTGGGAGGTTAGAATACCCCTCGAAACTGGTAAAGGTAAATCTCAGGTAAAAGCCAGAAAAAGAGGGGTGGGCAGATTGCATATTCTTAGACCGTGGGAAGGTCTCTGGCACAGTGCCCATCAGAGAGTGGCCCACACTCAAGAGGAACAAGCAGGAGTGATAGGAAAAGAGTTTCAGTGTTGTAGGTGAGATCTAAAGACAAGATTATAACCTTCAGACAGAAGTATTACTGTGACCATAACAATGACTTGTATTCTGATGATACATATAGATGACCAGCACAGGATGTAGACCTTATATATATATATATATATATATATATATATATATATATATATATATATATATATATATATATATATATATATACGTGCCGATTAGGTAAAACTTGCGATTTTGGCTTAAATAGCAACGCTCTTCTTGCCATATAAGACAAGCGAAAATTTGTGTATGCAATAATTTCGCAAAAATCATTCTGAACCTAAAGAAAAAATATATTTCATTGTGTTTGTTTATTATTAAATTATTGTTAACGTATCTAAAATATATTTAGTTGGGTTAGGCTAAATTAAATTGCGCTTGTTATAATAAGGTTAGGTAGGTTTTCAAAGTTTCTCTTGGTACACAATTATAAATTTTTCCATTAACATAAATGAAAAAAATATATCTTTAAACGTATAAGAGAAAATTTTAGAAAGGACTTAATTTTAGATGAGTTCTTGCTAATTGACCAGTTTTACCTAATCGGCACGATATATATATATATATATATATATATATATATATATATATATATATATATATATATATATATATATATATATATATATATATATATATTTCAACACGTCGGCCGTTTCCACCGAGGCAGGGTGGCCCAAAAGGAAAACGAAAGTTTCTCCTTTTACATTTAGTAATATATACAGGAGAAGGGGTTACTAGCCCCTTGCCCCCGGCATTTTAGTCTCCTCTTACGACACGCATGGCTTACGGAGGAAGAATTCTGTTCCACTTCCCCATGGAGATAAGAGGAAATAAGAACAAGAACTAGTAAGAAAATAGAAGAAACCCAGAGGGGTGTGTTTATATATGCTTGTACATGAATGTGTAGTGTGAGCTAAGTGTAAGTAGAAGTAGCAAGATGTACCTGAAATCTTGCATGTTTATGAAACAGAAAAAAGACACCAGCAATCCTACCATCATGTAAAACAATTACAGGCTTTCGTTTTACACTCACTTTGCAGGACGGTAGTACCTCCCTGGGCGGTTGCTGTCTACCAACCTACTACCTACCTACCTACATTATATATATATATATATATATATATATATATATATATATATATATATATATATATATATATCTTGGCTCATGGGGAAAGAGTGCATCTAAGTTCCTCAAGGAGCTGGGCAAAAGACTCAACAGGGTAACTAGGGATCCCAGGGCAGCTAGTTTTCTGTTCCAGCGACTCAGCGCTGCTGTTCAGAGGGGTAATGCCTGCTGTATTTTGGGCACGCGCCCAGCTCGGAAGAGCTGGATGAGATTTTCGCATTATAATCAGTGACAAACATGTAACAATATGTACTAGATATGTATCTCTCATACCTCGTGTACTGTATATGCCATCTTTATATATATATATATATATATATATATATATATATATATATATATATATATATATTTTTATTTTATGACCAGCACAGGATGTAAACCCCTACATGTGTAGATGACCAGCACAGCCTTTGATATAGTGTGCAAATTAATTGAGACAGGAGTAAATTTGTGATCTCATAATATGTCTTAATCTCCGGCTTAATTAATGTAGCTTTTTTTTCAGGAGAGTTTGCTAGCGACTTCTGGCAACCATGCAACTGTGGTGTTACCATGCGACTCTCGTCAGTGCTACGACAGTTATTGTTCTGGAAGGCTATTCCTGCAAGCCTGTTCCGGGAGTGAATGTGGTGTGGCCAAATTCTCCCCTTCAGTTCCAGATTAATGCTGAAATTCATGATGGATGTTACACCTAGGAAGCGTGCTAGTGTAGCTCTTAGAAAACATGCTGTTTTGAGTACCAGATCGCCGAAAATTTGATCCTAACAAATTCAACTGTTGGTCGGATTCTGAAGAGAGCTGATGACACTGGTGATTGTGGAGTGCTGCGTCAAGATGTTGAAGAAATCGCAAGACAACACCTCACTATGACAAGGTTATCATAACAAATAGCATGAACGATCCCAAGAAAACCAGCAAAGATTTACATAAAGATTTGGCTTAGGCTTGCGTAAATGTTGATTCTTTAACTGTTCGACGAAGGCTCCCTGAGGTTGGCGGAACTGTCAGAAAGCCGGTAAAGAAACAATTATTGATTGCTGCTATGAAGAAAAAATGGGCATTCGATCATAAGGGATGGACGACAGATGAATGGAGAAAAGTTATATTTTCAGTTGAGGCGCATTCTGAAGTACAGATCAGTGGTAGTGAGACAGAGCAAAGGTGAACCTCTTCAGAATGGACACATTCAACAAGCGCCAAAACACCCACCTAAGATGTTTTGGGGTAGTTTTACTGCTAAAAGCAATCCCGACAACTCATCTGCTTCCCACTGTGGATAGAGACTTTCCTGATGGAGAAGGCATTTACCAGCAGAATCTTGCTCCATGCCACACTTACAGAAAAATTGACATTCTTCAAAGAGATTGGGCTAAGCATTCTAAACTGGCCTGGAAACCTCTCCTAACCTCAACCCAATTAAGAATCTATGGGCAACACAGGACTGTTCAACTGTGTTGCGATCCTAATTGCTACTGTTATCAGGACCTGTTACCACGACGAATGTGTTCAACATTGGTCGATTATACACAAACAACCTGCACATAGAAGAGAGGAGCTTACGACGACGTTTCGGTCCGACTTGGACCATTTACAAAGTCACACTAACACAAAGGACAGGGAGAAGGGGTTATATATAGGCAGCTTCATTGCAGTGCTCCTTTCCTAGAATATGACTGACTCCACTACTACTACTTCCACTACCACTACTACTTCCACTATTACCCCTCCACCACTTTCTTGTGCCCTCCCCTGTCTGCCTGCCTATATATAACCCCTTCTCCCTGTCCTTTGTGTTAGTGTGACTTTGTAAATGGTCCAAGTCGGACCGAAACGTCGTCGTAAGCTCCTCTCTTTTTCTATGTGCGGGTTGTGTGTGTATTGTTCCAATCACGGTATTGTGCCTTTTTGTTATTTATTGGTCGATTCTAATCCAAAGCGTGTAGCAATGCTTATAAAAGCTAAGGGTATAAATATCTCTTACTAAATCAATTATTTGTCATATCATTGCTGCGTATTTTTCAAATAAAACATTAATTTTCCAAATGTCTTATATCATTACTGTCTCAATTAATATGTACACTAGTGTACCGTTGATGAGTCCTGAGTTTTTTCTACTCTCGGAGCCCGGCCCTGGGCCAGGCTCGTCTGGTGCTTGCCTGGTCAACCAGGCTGTTACTGCCGGTGGCCCGCTGACCCACATATCCATCACAGCCTGGATGATCTGGCCTCTGGTAAAGATACTTGTCCAGTTTCCTCTTGAAGACTTCTACACTTGTCCCAAAGGTGTTTTTGATATCTTCTGGTAAGATGTTGAATAGTCTGGCGCCACGGACGTTGATAGTGTTCCCTTACTGTGCCCACTGCACCCCTGCTTTCACTGGGTTTATTTTGCACTTCCATATCTCTCACTCCACTATGTTGTTATGGTGTCGTGTCAGTATCATAGATCACTTGTTTAGTATATCTTTATACAGCTGGTCCCTTTGCGTGTGATGTCACGGTACCCGCTGACGTCAGAGGCTCACGCATGTGCACAGCCTATCATAGGCAGACGCCTCACTAACGTTATACTACAGGCGAGACACGGTATCTTACTTACTTAATATACCGAACCATCCAACAGATATCTTGACCCCTATATCTCTCCCAAGACCCAACGACAATGGCATTGTAGTGATTTGGAACCAGGCCCTCAAGTAATTTCCAGGTATATATTATCATGCATCTCTCTCCTCCGCTCCAGTGAGTATAATTAAGCCTTTAAGGTGTTCCCAATAATTTAAGTGCTTTACTAGTTCTATGCGGGTCGTAAACGATTTCTGTACCTGTTCCAGCTCTGATATTTCTCCTGCCCTGAACGGGACCATCAACACTGAGCAATATTCCAAATGAGAGAACACAAGCGATTTGAAGCGTCACCACTGTCGTGACCTTGGTCTTGTGTTCTTTGAAAGAAAGGTCGGCTGACATAATTATAACTATTTTTTCACGTGTTCCTTTCGTTCTATTTGACGATCCTCTTAGAGTTTTGTATACCGTGTCCCTTTTGAGTTCTTTAATCTTTCTATACCCAAGCAGCTGGAACTTATCACCAATGAACGTCTTGTTCTCCACTGCCCACTGGAAAATCCTGTTTATATCTTCCTACATTTTTTTCAGGGTCTCCTACAGAGGTGACTTTCATGCTTATTTTAGTGCCTTCTGTAAATGATACAAAGCTGTGACAGGTGTTTTTATCTGTGTCTGCAATGAGAATAAGAAACAGCAGAGGTGCCAAGACAATACCTTGGGGTACCGAACATTTTACTTTGCTGATGCTAGATTTTGCTCTGTTCACTACTACTACTCTGTGTTCTGTCTACTCATTTTGTGTACAATCACCCCATGATCGCTCTCTTCCAAATGCTTTTGCAAATATCTGTGTATATCACATCTGTGTTTTGGTTTTGTATCATAGTGGATCAGCAGCTGTGACAGGCATGATCGTCCGTCATAAGAGCGTGCTGGTTTGGGTTATGCAAACTGTGTTATTCCATGACCCATACTCTGCCCTGTCAACAACGGCTGTGGGTATACATAGCAAGTATACATACTACTGACAACATTACCATTCTTTTTCCTGGTTATTTTATACCTTCCCATGACAAACTAGCAAAATCTTCCCATTCCCGTTGCCTTAGTTCTTGCTTTTTATTCCTTGCAGTTGTTTGTGCAGATTGGAAAGTTCTAAGGAAGTCTGGAGTTCTACATTAGCGATATGTTTTACCAATCCTCCTAGTTACTAGTGTTAAATACCATAGCTATGGATCATTACAGAACCTACGATGGTATTTCTTGTCATTTATGGTGGAAGATTTGTCCTCAATGGTGGCAACTAAATCCACCATTGAATTTTGGTCTTATACCATTGATCCAAGTAGTTAATGAAGCTATCTCTGTATTCCGGGTTATGTGAGTTTTTCCTTCTGTATTAAAGCTCCTTGATGACTGGAGATATAATCAAGATTCACAGTTGTGAATCTTGTTTAATTTCATTGGTGTTTGTTATAGATCCACCAATATTATTATGTCTGGCATTAAAGTCTCCAAGAATGAGGGTAGGTATAGAGAGGGGGTAGGAGGGATAGAGGGGAAGGAGGAATAGAGGGGGCAGGAGGAATAGAGAGGGGGCATGAGGAATAGAGGAAGCATAAGGAATAGAGAGGGGGCAGGAGGAATAGAGAGAGGGGCAGGAGGAATAGAGAGAGGGGCAGGAGGAATAGATTAGGGGACGCAGGAGGAATAGAGAGGGGACAGGAGGAATGAGAGAGGGGGCAGGGGAATAGAGAGGAGGAAGGAGGAATAGAGAGGGGGAAGGAGGAATAGAGAGAGGGGCAGGAGGAATAGATTGAGGGGCAGGAGGAATAGAGAGAGGGGGCATGAGGAATAGAGAGAGGGGCAGGAGGAATAGAGAGAGGGGCAGGAGGAATAGAGAGAGGGGCAGGAGGAATAGAGATAGGAAAGGAATAGAGAGAGGGACAGGAGGAATAGAGAGAGAGGGGGACAGGAGGAAAAGAGAGAGGGGGACAGGAGGAAAAGAGAGGGGGACAGGAGGAAAAGAGAGAGGGGGACCGGAGGAACAGATAGAGGGGGACATAAGGGATAAAGAGAGTGAGTATGAGGAATAGAGATAAAGAGTAAGAGGGAAAGAGAAAGGGTAAGAGGGAAAGAGAAAGAGTAAGAGGGAAAGAGAAAGGGTAGGTGGAACAGAGAAATGGTAGGAGGGATAGAGAGAGGGGGTAGGAGGGATATTATTATTATTATTATAATAAAAAAGAAGCGCTAAACCACAGGGGTCATACAGCGGTAGGAGGGATAAAGGGAGGGGACAGGAGGGATTGAGATGTAGGAGGGATAAAGAAAGATGGGTAGGAGGGATGGAGGGGATAGGAGGTATAGCGAGAGGGGTCAGGAGGGATGGAGAGAGGGCAGGGGGAATAGAGGGGTAGAAGGGACAGAGGGGGATAAAGGGATAGAGGGGTGTAGAAGGTATAGAAGGGGTAGGAAGAATACAGAGGGTTGTATGGATAAAGGGAGGGAATAGGATAAAGAGAGAGGGAATAGGAGGAAGAGAGAGAGGGAATAGGAGAAGAGAGAGAGAGGGAATATGAGATAGAGAGGAAGTAGGAGGGAGAGAGAGTGGGGGTACAAGGGATAACGGAAGAAGGGGTAGGAGGGAAAACGAGAGGGTAGGAAGTACAGAGAGTGGGGTATGAAGGACAGAGAGTGGGGTAGGAGGGATAGCGAGAGAGGGTGTAAAAAGGACAGAGGGGGGTAGGAGGGATAGAGACGAGGAAGGAGGAATAAAGAGGGGTAGCAAGATAAGAGAGAATGGGGAAAAAGAGAAGGGTGGGGTGGTGGGGGAGGACTCGAGGACATGATTGGGGGTGAGGCGAAAAATGTGTGTAGTGTGGATCACCAGGAAAAGTTGGAGGCAGGCAGTGAGCGAGGAGTGGGAGGGAAGAAAGGGGAGGGTAGGATGAAGGGAAGGTTAAAAGAGTACACCAGGTTACCTGTAGACGACTCCCAGGGTCACACGGCATCTCTCTGTTTTGAAGGTTCTAGTTATCCATCCCATCATTTTCCTGGCGGTTGTGATAATACCACTTACGACCCTTCACTATGAGATCTGACATTATCACTTCGAAGTCTCCTCTCGTTAACTACTACTACTACCACCACTACCTCCGCTTCTATTACACTATTACCTCTCGTTCTACTCTGGGCTTCGCCTCCCTCTCAAGGACCACAACAATGCCACTATCACATCTGCGAGGAAACTGATAGAATGGATAATGAGAACATTCAAGACAAGAGATGCCAAGCCAATGATGATCCTTTTTAAATCACTTGTTCTCTCTAGGCTAGAATACTGCTGTACATTAACATCCCCATTCAAGGCAGGTGAAATTGCAGATCTAGAGAATGTACAGAGAACCTTTATTGCAAGTATAAGTTCCATCAAACACCTTAACTAATGGGAACGCCTGGAAGCACTAAACTTATAATCACTGGAGGGACTGGTCCCTAATATGCACACAGAAATTACTCCCTACGAAAGCAAAAGACTTGGCAGACGATGCAACGTACCCCCAGTGAAAAGTAGGGGCGCCACTGGTACACTAAGAGAAAACACAATAAGTGTCCGGGGCCCAAGACTGTTCAACAGCTTCCCACCAGCCATAAGGGGCATTACCAGTAGACCTCTGGTTGCCTCCAAGAGGGAGCTGGACAGATACCTAAAGTCAGTGCCTGATCAGCCGGGCTGTGGTTCGTACGTTGGACTACGTGCAGATAGTAGTAACAGCCTCGTTGATCAGGCCCTGATCCACCGGGAGGCCTGGTCATAGACCGGGCCGCGGGGACGTCGATCCCCGGAATGCCCTCCAGGTAGACTCCTTCGCTTCACGCTTGTGTGTTACTACTTAATGGTCCAAGACGGAGCGAAGCCTCGTCCTAAGTCTCATTCTTGTACGTGCGAGGTGTTTGTATATTCTTCCAGTCAGGGTAAAGTGACTTTTTTATTCATTAAGTACATAGATACTTTACACTTAAAACATGAACACTTTCAGCAGGTTCTAGAGTGTTTCTTACAAACAAGTCTAAAGTGTTTCCTACACACAGGTCTAAAGTGTTGTCTTACACACAGGTCTGAAGTGTTGTCTTACACACAAGTCGGAAGTGTTGTCTTACACACAGGTCGGAAGTGTTGTCTTACACACAGGTCTAAAGTGTTGTCTTACACACAAGTCGGAAGTGTTGTCTTACACACAGGTCTAAAGTGTTGTCTTACACACAGGTCGGAAGTGTTGTCTTACACACAGGTCGGAAGTGTTGTCTTACACACAGGTCGGAAGTGTTGTCTTACACACAGGTCGGAAGTGTTGTCTTACACACAGGTCGGAAGTGTTGTCTTACACACAGGTCTGAAGTGTTGTCTTACACACAGGTCGGAAGTGTTGTCTTACACACAGGTCGGAAGTGTTGTCTTACACACAGGTCCGGAAGTGTTGTCTTACACAGGTCAGGTGTCTACACAGGTCTGAAGTGTTGTCTTACACACAGGTCTGATGTTTTACAAGTCGATGTGTCTTACACACAGGTCGGAAGTGTTGTCTTACACAGGTCTGCACAAGTCGAAGTGTGTCTTACACACAGGTCGGAAGTGTTGTCTTACACAGGTCGAGTGTTGTCTTACACAGCTTGAAAGTCTGAAGTGTTGTCTTACACACAGGTCGGAAGTGTTGTCTTACACAGGTCGGAAGTGTTGTCTACACAGTCGAAGTGTGTCTACACAAGGTCTGGAAAGGGTGTTTTGTCTTACACAGGTCTGAGTGTTGTCTTAACCAGGTCGAAATGTTGTTTACAGGTCGATTTGTCTTACACAGGTCTGAAGTGTGTCTTACAGGTCGAAGTGTTGCTACACAGTCGATGCTGTCTTACCACAGGCTGAGGTTGTCTCAGTCGAAGTGTTGTCTTACACAGGTCGGGTGTTGTACAGGTCGGTTGTCTTACAGGTCTGAGTGTTGTCTTACAGGTCTGGAGTGTTGTCTACAGGTCGGTGTGTCTTACACAGGTCTGAAGTGTTGTCTTACACAGGTCTGAAGTGTTGTCTTACACAGGTCTGAAGTGTTGTCTTACACAGGTCTGAAGTGTGTCTTACAGGTCTGAGTGTCTACAGGTCTGAAGTGTTGTCTACAGGTCTGAAGTGTTGCTCACAGGTCTGAAGTGTTGTCTTACAAGGTCTGAAGTGTTGTCTTACATCACAGGTCTGAAGTGTTGTCTTACACAGGTCTGGTGTTGTCTTACAGTCTGGGTGTTGTCTTACACAGGTCTGAAGTGTTGTCTTACACAGGTCTGAAGTGTTGTCTTACACAGGTCTGAAGTGTTGTCTTACACAGGTCTGAAGTGTTGTCTTACACAGGTCTGGAGTGTTGTCTTACACAGGTCTGGAGTGTTGTCTTACACAGGTCTGGAGTGTTGTCTTACACAGGTCTGGAGTGTTGTCTTACACAGGTCTGGAGTGTTGTCTTACACAGGTCTGAAGTGTTGTCTTACACAGGTCTGAAGTGTTGTCTTACACAGGTCTGAAGTGTTGTCTTACACAGGTCTGGAGTGTTGTCTTACACTGTATATAACATTCTAGTTTTCGCTGGTGACCCACAACACTACGCTAACACACAGGTGCCTATTCTTGCTGGGAGGTGGGTGTGTAGGTGGGCGGGTGGTCAGGTGGGGTGTTTGGGTGGGCGGGTGGGCAGGTGGGTGTGTGGGTGGGTGGGAAGGAACAGCCGAGGTTTAAGAAAAATGGCTCATATGCTTCTCCACGCCAGGAAATCGATCCCGGAACCTTGCGATTGTTAGTCGAATGCTTTCACCGGTGAGCTACTGGGAGAGGGAAGGGGAGAGGGAAGGGGAGACTGAAGGGGAGAGGGACATGAGTGGGAGAGGCGGCAGGAGTATTGAGAAGTGGTGGGGAGGTGTGTTAAAGGTCCTGGCCGACCGGCTAGCCGACAACCCCCCACCACCACTATCCTCCCAACCCCCAAACACCCACCTTCCTTCCCTTTCACACACCCACCCTACCACCCACCTAGGCGGAGAGTTGCCTTGGGTACGTTTCCATAGTTACGACCCCCACCCGCCACCAGCTCTCCCACACCCCCACCCCAACCTAGCGCCCGCAACCATGGCTCTGGACACCCAACCATGGCCCTGGACACTCAACCAAGGCCCTGGACCTCTCGCCCTTTACCTCTACACTTGCTCTTGACCCCCTACCCTTGCTCTTGACCCCTACCCTAGCTGTTAACCCCCTACCCTTGCTCTTGACCCACTACCCTTGCTCTTAACCCCTACCCTTGCTCTTGACCATCACCTCTCCCTAGACCCCCACTGTCTCCCAGGGCCCCCTCACCCTTTCCCTAATCTTACTCCATCCCTTTACCCCCAACTCTCTAAGTTTATTCAGGTATACATAAATACAGTTACATAAATTATCATACATAGCAGAGTATGTGTAGATTACCCAGGATAACACAAGACAGACAGACACTTGTCCTGCACCCCTATCCTTGCCCTGGACCCCTATCCTTGCCCTGGACCCCTATTCGTTCCCTGGACCCCCACATTCTCCTGCATCCCCTACACTTTTTTGGATCCCCCTACACTTCCCTGGATCCTCTACACTTTCCTGGACCCCCCATGCATTACCTGGTGGGTTTCCTGCCCTGGACTTCCCCAGACTCCCCCTCCCCACACACACACATATGTGAATGACATGATGGAAGGGATAGACTCAGAAGTGTCCCTGTTCGCAGATGATGTGAAGTTAATGGGGAGAATTTTAAATCAGATGAGGATCAGGCAGGACTACAAAGAGACCTGGATAGGCTGGACACGTGGTCCAGCAACTGGCTTCTCGAGTTTAACCCCGCTAAATGCAAAGTCATGAAGATCGGGGAAGGGCAAAGAAGACTGCAGAGTATAGGCTAGGTGGCCAAAGACTGCAAACCTCACTCAAGGAGAAAGATCTTGGGGTGAGTATAACACCGAGCACGTCTCCGGAAGCACACATCAACCCGATAACTGGGTGCAGCATATGGGCGCTTGGCAAACATGAGAATAGCGTTCCGATACCTTAGTAAGGAATCGTTCAAGACACTGTACACTGTGTACGTCAGGCCCATATTCGAGTATGCAGCACCAGTTTGGAACCCACACCTGGTCAAGAAATTAGAGAAAGTGCAAAGGTTTGCAACAAGGTTAGTTCAGGAGCTAAGGGAAATCGGCCTGACGACACTGGAGGACAGGAGGGTTAGGGGAGATATGATAACGACATACAAAATACTGCGTGGAATAGATAAGGTGGACAGAGACATGATGTTCCAGAGAGGGAACACAGAAACAAGGGGTCACAATTGGACGTTGAAGACTCAGACGAGTCAAAGGGATGTTAGGAAGTATTTCTTCAGCCATAGAGTAGTCAGAAAGTGGAATAGTCTAGCAAGTGATGTAGTGGAGGCAGGAACCATACATAGCTTTAAGACGAGGTATGATAAAGCTCATGGAGCAGGGAGAAAGAGGACCTAGTATCAGTCAGTGAAGAGGCGGGGCCAGGAGCTAAATTTTGACCCCTGCAACCACAATTAGGTGAGTAATTAGGAGAGTACACACACACACACACAGTGTAGAGGCGGGGCCAGGAGCTGAGTCTCGACCCCTGCAACCACAAATAGGTCTACCTGGAAGGTATTCCGGGGATCAACGCCCCCGCGGCCCGGTCCACGACCAGGACTCCCGGTGGATCAGGGCCTGATCAACGAGGCTGTTACTGCTGGCCGCACGCAGTCTAACGTACGAACCACGGCCCGGTTGATCCGGCACCGACTTTAGGTAGATGAGTACAAATAGTTGAGTACACACACACACACACACACACACACAGCTGACAGACGTTGAGCATTTACCATCCTTGTCCCTAACTGCCCGCCTACCTGTCTTCCTGCCTGTCTGCCTATTTTCCTCCCTGCCTATCTCTTGCCTTTCTGCTTGCCTGCACTCTCAACCTCCTGGACTGGAAAGTCCACTTGACTTTATTTTCACTGATAATGACGACTTGGTACGAGATTTAACAGTATCAAAGTCAATTAATTCAGATCACAACCTAATCGAAGTTCAGACTTACATACACAGTGGCCCTAGCTAGCAAAATGGTTTCAGTTTTGAGGGAGCCTTCACCAAATTCAACTTCAATAACTAGAACATCCATTGAGATCCAATTAATCGTGCCCTAAACAAAACACGCTGGAAAGATATCTTAACACGGATCCGAACCGGTGATTAGAAAGGATCAACTCTGTGGCGTTTAGGGGAGTGTGCCTTGATCATACCTCACGGAAAAAGTTGATATAAACTAGAGAGAGATGCTCCCTCTAAAGGTGAAGGTAAAAAATCACAAGAGCTTCTCAACAGGGGTAGTATCTGGAATACAGAAGGAGGCACAAGCTTGAGAAATTGAAAGAAATCTCAAATATTTCTTTTCATATGCCAAATCTAGGGCAAAAACTACATCCAGTATTAGGCCCTTCTTAAAGGAGATGGGACTTACATCGATGACAGCAAAGAAATGAATGATATGGTGAGGTCTCAGTGTTTAGTGAGCCGTTAATTCAGACTAAGGGTCGACAATCTGAATGTTTTTATGACTAACACTCAAAATTTGGTTAATATTTCTAGAGTTTCTGACATAACACTAACACTACTGGACTTCGAAAAAAAACAACGACATGCCTATGCATTCTGTCCCAGGCCCAGACTCATGGAACTCCGTGTTCATGTATTACCAATAGACTCCTGGCTGTCTTCCAGGGAAACTGGACAAATACCTAAAGTCAGTGCCAGATCAGCCGGGCTGTGGTTCGTACGTTGTATTGCGTGCGGCCAGCAGTAACAGCCTGGTTCATCAGGCCCTGGTCCACCGGAAGGCCTGGTCAAGGACTAGGCCGTAGGAGCGTTGACCCCTGGAATGACCTCCAGGTAGACCAGCCTCAGCAACCACTGCTGCTACCACGTAGCACAGTGCTACTCTACCAGCCTCATACCAACTACTGGTGGTACCACGTAGCACAGTGCTACTCTACCAGCCTCATACCAACTACTGGTGGTACCACGTAGCACAGTGCTACTCTACCAGCCTCATACCAACTACTGGTGCTACCACGTAGCACAGTGCTACTCTACCAGCCTCATACCAACTACTGGTGCTACCACGTAGCACAGTGCTACTCTACCAGCCTCATACCAACTACTGGTGCTACCACGTAGCACAGTGCTACTCTACCAGCCTCATACCAACTACTGCTGCTACCACGTAGCACAGTGCTACTCTACCAGCCTCATACCAACTACTGGTGGTACCACGTAGCACAGTGCTACTCTACCAGCCTCATACCAACTACTGGTGCTACCACGTAGCACAGTGCTACTCTACCAGCCTCATACCAACTACTGCTGCTACCACGTAGCACAGTGCTACTCTACCAGCCTCATACCAACTACTGGTGGTACCACGTAGCACAGTGCTACTCTACCAGCCTCATACCAACTACTGGTGCTACCACGTAGCACAGTGCTACTCTACCAGCCTCATACCAACTACTGCTGCTACCACGTAGCACAGTGCTACTCTACCAGCCTCATACCAAATACTGGTGCTACCACGTAGCACAGTGCTACTCTACCAGCCTCATACCAACTACTGGTGGTACCACGTAGCACAGTGCTACTCTACCAGCCTCATACCAACTACTGGTGCTACCACGTAGCACAGTGCTACTCTACCAGCCTCATACCAACTACTGCTGCTACCACGTAGCACAGTGCTACTCTACCAGCCTCATACCAACTACTGGTGCTACCACGTAGCACAGTGCTACTCTACCAGCCTCATACCAACTACTGCTGCTACCACGTAGCACAGTGCTACTCTACCAGCCTCATACCAACTACTGGTGCTACCACGTAGCACAGTGCTACTCTACCAGCCTCATACCAACTACTGCTGCTACCACTTCCACCTGACCAAACTAGTAACTTTTCACGATGACCAAGCTAGCATGTTGCAGGTCACACAGTATGGTAGTCAGTGTCTGCTAGACACAGTGTAGCTTACTCAGCATACAGGAAGATGAGTAGTTTCTGAGGTAACCGCACTTACTCTATATGTTGCAGCTTCTCTGCACTCTTTAAGTGAAGAAGGGGCTTGGCTACTAATCTCACCACGTGGCACTGTGTGCCAAATACTACTAACACCCAGAAAGCCATCCTCGATGAGAAGATGGTGTGAGAGAGACGACTAAGTCGGTATACCACTAAACTGTCTTCCAAAGTCTAGTGGTTTATTCATATATTTAACAATGGTGTAAGAATGTGTGTGTGTGTGTGTGTGTGTGTGTGTGTGTGTGTGTGAAAGGGAGAAAGTGCGCCCCTGATCAGTGGGAAGCAGCAAAGTGGGACAGGCCAGGAAGCCAGATAGTGGAGGCAGCAGACTCCCTATATGGTTTCAACAGTAGGCATTACAAGAGCCAGGGAAGCAGAGAACAACATTAGGAAGCCACATGTTCAATCCACGTGAAAACCTGTGAGGGTGCAGAAGTTTGCCACCAGGTTAAATCCTCAGATGAAATTCCTCGACTACAGCCAATGAAGACATTTCAAACAGAGGAAACAGGAGACTAGTAATGGGAAATGGTCACGACATACACGATACTCTAATACATTGCCAATGTTTAGAATTTTTTTTTACTTAAGAAAATTGTGTACATAAGCAGTATGCTGGAAGTGAAGGTGTGTAGCGCTATCACGTTCAATAACGCAGAGGGTTTCCCACACATGATAATGAAAGCTGTCAGCTAAGATTTGTTAAGTTATACCATGAATTAAGGAAAGATCCTATGAATTAAGGAAAGATCCTATGAATTAAGGAAAGATCCTATGAATTAAGGAAAGATCCTATGAATTAAGGAAAGATCCTATGAATTAAGGAAAGATCCTATGAATTTAGGAAAGTTCCTATGAATTAAGGAAAGATCCTATGAATTAAGGAAAGATCCTATGAATTAAGGAAAGATCCTATGAATTAAGGAAAGATCCTATGAATTAAGGAAAGATCCTATGAATTAAGGAAAGATCCTATGAATTAAGGAAAGATCCTATGAATTAAGGAAAGATCCTGGACTTCACCTTACGAAACGGATAAAGCAAATGTGATAGTAATTATGGACAAGGTAGATTATAGTGGAAAAATAAATGCCCCTTAAAAACTTCAATAGAGCAATGACATTGTAAAGAATTCTATTATGAGTTGACTAGTTAGAGGAGCTCCAAAGTTTCCTTCCAGCATAAGTACACGAATAAACATAAATGAAGATATTAAAGTGTGAGGAAGGAGGAATATAAAAGAGAGGAGCACTGAAGTAATGTCTTACACCCAACTTTTATCACTAATGTGTCTAACTTATTTTTTAATTTTTTAAGGTCATCCAAAGAATTGGCTTCAAAGACACTACTTGGAGGAGTGTTCATCACAGTTGTGATCAACTTCCAGGACTTTTCTACCCTACCATCCAGCTCTTTGGACAAGCTTTCTTGTTGACTACCCGTTCAACTAAGTTGCTCATCTAAACTCTTCATTCTCCCCATATCTAAGCTATTTAAATTTGTCACCAGTGAACATCATGTTATTTTCATTTACACTCTGGAAGATTTTGCTAAAGCCTAATATTTCACTGTATATTTTTTTTTGTATCTTCTGCTGAGGTGACTTTCATACTTATTTTGGAATCGTCCATAAAGGATGACACGAAGCTGTGGCTAGTGTTTGCATGTGTCTTCTATAAAGATGAGGATCAGTAACGTTGACAAGAGAATTTTCAAGGAACCCAACTTGTCACAAAACGTTCGAGAACCACACTCCACGGGCAGGAGACCTCAGTCCCTGCCTATACATCATGTTAATTTAACTTAGAGTAACACAAGATGTCTCAGCCATAGTGACCACCTCACGCTGCTTGTGTCTGGGAGACCCACTAAGAGATGACCGTGACCAAGCTTGGCGTCTCATCCACCACCTGCAGCCCCCCCCCCTTCCTCCCAATTAAGGATTTCGGAGGAGTTATCCAGGTCGATGATCACCATCAAACTCCAAGCAAAATA
>WNWK01023288.1:0-31297 GCA_009830355.1 Cherax destructor
TTTTCTTCTTCATGTCAGAATCCAGTCATCCATTGATTGGTCTTCGCAAAAAACTGTCTATATGTCTAACTTTCACAGTTGCTTTGGTTGAATCCTCCGTTATACACAACTTTCCCTGTATAAATTTTAGCCATGGTTTTGTCTCTAGATTTTTTCCCCTCTCCCATTCATTTTTAAATGTAAACTTCAGAACCCCCGTGACTTAACCTGATTTTTCCCCCTTCTATCTTTTCCCCCTTCTTTTTCTTTTTTCCCCTTTGTTTTTCTCCTTGTACATGCCTTCTTTATTTTATTTTCATCTTTTTTTCCCCTCTGTGTTCTTGTCCCCCCCCATGGGCTGCCAGTTTTATTGCAGTGCTCCTTTTCCTGAAATGACCCACTCCCCCACTTTTCCCTCCCTACTCTTCCACCCCCTTCTTTTACCCTTTTCCCACCTACTCCACACCACCCTTCCCTACCACACCTTCCAACCCTTCACCCACTATTTCCTCCCCCCTTTTTTGTCCCCTCCTGCCGGGGCCTTAAACCCCCTTCTATATTTTCTTTTGGTTAGTGTGATTTTTTTAAATGGTCCAAGTCTGACCGAAACGCCCATAAGCTCCTCTTTCTATGGGGGGTTGGTGTGTAATGTTTACATTACTGTTGTTCTAACATTTATACATCATGTATATAAATATATATACAGTATACAGGCATTGGTCATGTTCTTAAAAAAAAATGTTCAGTTTTGGGGAATTCTTGAAACATAGCCCATTCACATAGTGTTTTATACTCACACATAAATAGTGTGTACTTTGATAGGTGTCTTGTTGAATGTGCACACAAACTTTTTTGAGTATATTTTTTTTCTAAAGGCAGGAAATGTTATAAAGTGTAAAACTTCATCTCACAGCAATATTTCCCAGTGTCCTGAGCATCACATTTGGTCATTTTATGTTGAAACCAAAGAACTCATTGTGGTTCCTAAATGTTTTTGGGGCTATCACTGGGGAATATTACTTGTTCAGTTTGGAAGGTTTAGGCCTTTGCATCCATGGGGATGTACAAGGTGTACTAAATATGGTGTTCCTCAAGAATTTTGGGGCCCTGATTTTTTTGCATATTGCACACTGACAATGCAGACCCATTCTCTCTAGTGGGCCCCACCAGGCCCAAATTTTAAAGTTGCTAGAATTAATGAAGATCTATGTGGGGGACCCTGTCTTTTTGATTATGTGACACCACTGAAAGGGTTAATTTTTCCCAAACTGATTTAAATTGACATAAGAAAGACTTAAGTAAAAAAAACAGATTTTGGCTTGGAAAATTAATGAGCATAAAAAATGGTGAAGATAACAGCAAAGGGAGGGGGGTATTGTGTGATGTCCTGCATTTTTCCTCCCCACCCATACAAATAAATGTAAATAAGGGGAAAGAAAGACAGTGAGGAAGATAGTGGGGAGAGGGAGGAAGGTAAAGAGAAGCAGAGAGGCAGTAAGGTAAAGAGAAGCAGAGAGGCAGTTGGGGATGCAACCACCACTCCAGGGGGGGGTTTTCCACCAAGACACCCAGCCAACCCCCCTTTCCCCTGACCCCACTCAGCCCACTCTCTACAGCTTGCGGCTACCCACCCACTTTATCCCTCATCTACCACCCCCCTTTGTTCCCTTGCCTGCCATCTACTGAAGTAGGGGAAAAAGTAAATAAATCTACAGTTCGGGACCAATTACAGTGGTATCGAGTTCATTTTTTTTTCGTTCGAGAATGCTGCAATCCCATTCCCAAACAATTTATCCCCAAAAGGAAAAATTTAAAATAGACTAGCCCTTTTTTACCCCCCCAAAAAATATACTTAAAAAAGCATTTAAAAAAATAAACTTGCATAAAAAGGGGATTTTGGGGGCCATGAACCGAGGTACCACTGTATTTCCAAAAAAAAAATGAACCCTTTTTATGTATGAAGTGAACATTCGCAAATTTAAATCCCTTTAGTAAAAAAATTTAAAAAAATGAAAAAAAAAATTGTGGAATTTTCGCTGAGAACAATTCCCATCCTTTACTTTATATAATTGGGTTACATGCACTTTGTTTATGCGCCATGAGCCAGAAACCATCTATTGATAAAGCGGGACACCCATGCTTTATTACACATCTTCATTTTTAAAACTATAGTTACGTTTCTGAAAACACCGTGTTAGGTAAAACCGGAGATGAACTGAAGAACTCAAGGGGGAAAAAAGGGCCAGGGGCTGAGTCTCGACCCCCAAACCCCCTTTTGAAAGAAGTTACATTGATTTTATACATAGCAATGTGAGAAACCCAGGATAACCCAAAAAGTCAACAATGGAAATAAGTCACTGACTTTTTGGGTTATCCCAGGTTCTCCAAAATATGCTGCTATGTATGATAATCTTTTTAACTGTACTGTGATACCCGAATAAACTTACTTACAGTTTGTGGGAAGGAAAACAACCATTCCTACAAGCAGCCGCCTTGTTGTTCAGCGGACACCCCCGCCTCCCCCAGCCACCCGGGCCCCCACCATCCCAGCATTCATAAAAAAATCCTCTGCTACAACCAGTGTGTTTGTAAAGAATGAGAGAGAGAATTGTTTTTTTGATCTTTAAATTATATATCTTGTATCTGCCAAGCAATCAAAGTGTTGCTCAAAGTGGAAAGAAAAGGTATAAGCATTTAATTTTTAGAATTAACGGAAAAAAAAGATATTAGACAAGACAAAACCTTTTGGGTTTTACTTTGTACACAAAAAAAGGGGTAAACATAAGTTTGTGTGACTTACTGAATGACTTACTTACTTGACTGACTTACTGAATGACTTACTGAATGACTTACTGAATGACTTACTGAATGACTTATGAATGACTTCGAATGACTTACTGAATGTTTACTGAATGACTTACTGAATGACACTGAATGACTTACAATGACTTACTAAAGACTTACTGAATGACTTCGAAACTTACTAAAGCATTTGAATGCACGGAAACACGCGCACTGCACACGATTTACACGGGATGACGACTACACACCCCCGACATACACACACACACGAAACACGAAACACAAACACGACACAAGACGACTGACACTGAAGCCCCAAATTAGACACTGGACAACCACACCAGCCAGAACCCTTACACCCCCCCAGCCCATAGGCCACAGCAAACCCCACCCAAATCATCCACAAACACCAGCACCCAAATTTAAGGTAAATACTATTATTTCTGTTACATTTGTAGTCTTAACAGTAAAAAAAACATAATACATTACGATAATGAACTACAATTACATATTCACTTTTTTTTTTGTATGATCTGTTGGTCTAAAAAAAAATTGTTTGGCTTTTTTGGGGCTCCCCGGAACGAACCCTATTTTTCCCTAAGTTCTTTTTTAAATTTTCTAACACGACATTTTCAGGAACGAACACCGTGCTAAATGACGATCTACTGTATCTGCCTATCTGTCTGTCTTTTGTCAGTCTAGCTATGCTTATCTGTCTTTCTGTCTGCCCGTGTGTTTTCTTTTTTGCTTGTTTGTCTCCAGGGACCTCGAAAACTTGTGTTTCGACCCCTTTGATTCTATCAAGAAAAAATGCGCTTACTTGCCATCTATTATGTCTTATATCTAGAAGCACTTATGCACCAAATTTTTTGGGTTATGGGTAATTTTACACTATGTATATTGTATTTATTATTTTGTGTCCGTGAGACAGAGATGAAGATACAGTGGACCCCAAATTTTTACCCTGAGTATCCCCCACTCTTGTTTTTTTTTTTTTCCCCAAATTTTGCCCGCTGGCCTTTCCCCCAAGTTTCAGCCCACACCAGACATGTCTGCCTGCCCGCGCGCGCCTCCCCCTCAGGCGTCATGGCCAGTCTAGCTTTGTTTCCATGAGTAACATAACCCCCGGCATCCAAACATTTCCAGTAAATTCGGCTTCTTCATTAATTTTTCCCGTGAAATAAGCCCCCATGGGTCCAAAAAAAACTTCCCAGTGGCACCCTGTGATAAAGAAAGTGAACACCATAGAATTGGGGGATAGTTGAAAAATGAGTGGCGTAGTGTGGGGGCTTTCCCGGATGTATTTGGGGAAAAATAACTATCACCTCTATTGGGAAATTAAGGAAGCTAATGTTGGAAAAGGGGTTGATATGTTAACGAAAAAAATCAAAGCAGTGGATGAGGTTGGGGGTTGTTTGGTGTGGATCAACGAAAAAAAAATCGGGTTTGTGTTTCCATGGGGTAATTTGTGAAAAGGCAAGGGGGGTTTTCCCAGATCTTGTAAGAAAATGCCTGGAACCAGTGCTGATTAGAGTGATTTTAAGGCCACAAGGCTGGTTTTACAGATTTAGGAAACATGTGGCATATACTATGTGGTAAAAAATGGTGAGGCAGCCAGTTCAGACCGTGCTGCTGAAAAGTTTGAGTGAATTTAAGGGGGACATAGGCTGAAATTCAAAACCCCCCCAAGTGTTTGGATGAAACAGGCCCGTTTTGGGAAAAAAATGGGGACCTCTTACTCAGGGGGAAAGGCACTGCCAGGACACGCCATGAAAGACAGGCTAACCCCATGCTGTGTAGAATGCTATGGGGTTTTAAAAAATAAATTTCTTTTATCCTTGAAAATCCCAGTGTGTTGAAAACAATGCGTCAAAAATAAATTGGGTGATGTGGAAGGCTAACACTAAGGCATGGGTCATGGAAATTTTTTACAGTGGACCCATAAATGTTTCCCCCGTTGTAAAAAAAATACCCCCGGGAAAAAGGAAATTTGGGGACTCAAGTGCCCCTGGTACTGGACAATCCTTTCTCTCCTCCACCCTCCTCTCATCCAGCCCATGGACCAAGGAAAATTTTTCTTCAAAAAATACACAAAAGCAGTGTTTGAAAGGTGCTTTTAAGTGACCTCGGACACTGAATTGACCCAAGGGAAGGAGGAATCACTTCAATATCCTCCATTGCATAAGCCTTAAGGAAAACTTGGCATGGGTCTTTTAAAATTCAGAAACAAATTTAACCCCCAGGGGGTTCTGGGAAAAACATTTAATGTCCCCCACCTGCTTGAGGCTTATAGACAAAGCATGGGGAAATGTCTTCTAGGACCATAGTCACCATGAATGTTTTGTCCCGACTTTGTGGCGCCAGGGTTTTGAAGGCTTTTAAGATGAACCTGAGACGGTAGAGATTGGGCCTGGGAAGACCTTGGGGCCAGAGGTGACTGAAGATGATGTGGGGGGTTGGTGGAGGGCATAGAATTGAACTTGCGAAGAACGAGACCTTCAGAAGGAGCAGCAACAGATTTTATGGAGGGCTGTATCAAAGGAAGAGGGAAGGGATATCCCCATTGCACTTGTGAAATGTGTGCAAATGGCATGAAGTGTGGGAGTTTGATAAAAAATACCATCCAGACAAAGCAGTGGCCATCCGTCCCTAACATGTACAATAAAGGGAAAGCCTTTTTGAAAGTGTTAAAACGGGCCTAAACTCCTCACTGGACAGGTTCTTAGTGAGAAAAAGCAGTGAGCCAGAACAAGGTGAGGGTGAAAAAGAAAAAAGAAGAGAAACAACACCAGAAGGACAGTTGCCTGACATATTAACCCTTAACTGTCCAAACATAGATCTCGTTTTTCCGAAGCGCTCAAAGTAGATTACGTTTTTACTGCTACGCCCCAAAAGTAACCCTTTTTTTTCCTGTCTCCAAATTTGGCTCAACGGGCCCAAAAGATGCCGGGTCAGCATAGAATGGGTTTTTCCCTCGGGTGCACTGTATTAAAAAAACTGGGACCCCTTAGTACCTTGTGGGAGCACCCGTTCCATTGAGCACCAAGAGCAAACAGCACGGCAAACACCAAGGATTAACTGATGTCATGTCGTAAAAACTCCCTTTTTAAACCCCTTTTAGGGTTATTGGTACTATCCACGCCTGGGTATATACCCTAAATTTAGCCCCAAATCAAGCAGAAAAGTGTTAGGCTGATGTGATAGAATGGGTCGTGGGGCAGGGGCCAGTATAAAAAAAATTTCCCGCACCCACAGTGCATAATGAGGAAAAAAAAAATGATGTTTTTTGGGATAAAACAGCATTTGCAGTCTATTTTTGTATGGTATTTATTGATGTATTCTGTTTTCTTGGTCTCATTTGATAGATTGGGCGATATATTCAGAAATAGAGATGATTTTGATTGGTTTGACAAGACAAGTACCTTGAAAATTTAGCTCAAAAAAAGCGAAAATGTTCGATTTTGGAAAGTTCAA
Organism: Cherax destructor; assembly: GCA_009830355.1. Classification (NCBI taxonomy): domain Eukaryota; kingdom Metazoa; phylum Arthropoda; class Malacostraca; order Decapoda; family Parastacidae; genus Cherax; species Cherax destructor. Next base: position 6,256 of record WNWK01023288.1, read on the forward strand.
GATAAACAAATCACACCATTCGTCAATACACATCAACGGAGTCTAATATTCATGCACAAGTGCTCTAATATTATTTATACCATTTTTAAATATAGTTGTATACATAAAGTAAATTTATATTTTTGTGAAATAAAAAATTTAAAAAGAAAAGCAAAAGTAATGTAAGAGGGGGGTAGAAACGTGACTAATAACAGGAAGACGTTATTTTAGTGCCAGGAATGTCTGCCTTTTTATTCTGGACTCTATTTTTAAATTTGGGATCGTTTAAATTTGGGCCCAAATTCCATTTCTGCCACTTTTTGGGAGTTGTATGGTAAAATTTTGGTTTCTTGTATTGATAGAAGAAATGGAGTTCTGACATAGCTATAATGTTAGTTGACTGAGACATTGGAATTTGCAGAAAATAGGGGTCAAAGTGGCGAAATCGCCCGATGCGTAAGTGTCATGGCTACCGCTAACTTCGCGAAGCATAATCTGTTAGTTTTCGATCAAATTTCATAATTTTGTGGCGTTATGATCGGAAAAGATTCTCTATCATTTCATAAGAATTTTTTTTTTTTTTTTTTTTTTAAATTCGTGGACCCTGAGACGAGTTTCGGAGACCCCCTTGGACCCTGAAAGGGTTAAGAGGAAAGTGTCATCCTGCCAGAATGTCCTATAACCTATGCCTAAGTAAAAGAACAATTCTCAAACTGCTATAATTTTGGCAGGCTGGCTGGCTGATTGGCAGTTCTATCTCCATCTGTCTGTATCATCTCTGTCTCTATCTCACAGGAACTTATATGTAATACAATCAGTACATAGTGTAAATTACCTAGGATAACCCCAAAAATGCCCTAAGTAAAAAGAAACAATTCTGAAACTGTAAATAACAAAAAAGGCACAATACGTGACTGGAACAATACACACAACCCTAGAATATGACTGACTCCACTACTACTACCACTATCGCTACTACCTCCATTATTACCCCTCCACCTCTTTCTTGTGCCCTTCCCTGTCTGCCTGCCTATAAATACCCCTCTACCTGTCCTTTGTGTTGGGAACTTTGTAAATGGTCCAAGTCGGACGCAGTCGTCATAGCTCCTCTCTTTTTATGGTGGGTTGTGTGGTCTAACTGTAATTTCCATGAGCTGGCTGGCTGGCAGGCACACAAATAAAATTTAAACATAGTGTAAATTACCTAGGATAACCCCAAAAAAAAATCCAGACAAAGTACTCGCCTAGTTGTGGTTGCTTTTGGTGATCGTATGTAATACCAGCTGGTTCATGAGCAACTCTGAGACAGACAGACATTTTTTTGTGTAACAGTGAAAAAGCAAAGGCTAATCAAATGTCACCACTGTCAACGGAGAAATAAGATAAGATAAGACAAGTGATACACACTACATCAAGCTTCAAGATAAATTTATTATTATTTTTTTTATTATTATTATTTTATATACTCCGTGCATCCAAAACATTGCTGGGACCTATAAATACTATGTACAGGGGGAACCCTGGTTAAGAACACCGGAAATCGTGCAATTATGTAAGTATAATATTGTAAGTGCTTGTGGAAGTGAAATTTTGGGGCCCTGAAATAGACTAACCTAAATGACATTTTCTTAAAAGTAAATTCATTGGGTTTTGGCACTGAGCAGGCTTCTGCAATGAATTTTTTGTTAACCGGGTTCCATGTATATATTTCTAGACAATAGTAGTGACTTAAGGTAGATGAAAATGTTCACCTGTCACTGTGTTTATGACTTTTTTAGTACTATTTCAGTACCTAATATTAGTATTAGAACAAAGATTAGCTATGAAATCACAAGAACTACTACAAATTGCAATTAACAGAACAAAAAATTATACAAAAAAAAAAAAAAAGGTATATGGCAACACTTCTGCCCAGCGGCAGCGCTTCATGTTTACGCCATCAGGTGAAGAACGACAAATGCTGAATTTGGCCTTATATCGTAAGTACTGACTCTAAAATTTTTTTTAAATTATTTTATGTAAAAAATGTCCTCTTTATTTAAAAAAAAAAAAAATTGTTTTCAAAATATTCAGAGCACTGGGCGAGAGAACAAAGATCTATGTTTGGACAGTTAAGGGGTTAAAAACCAATAAAGTAAAATACATACACAGTACACTCATTACTACCTTAAAATATTTGTAGTCTTAATGTGGCGAGAGGGCGAGTAACATTTATTGTAGAAAGTCAAATTATTGGTAGTTCCCACCCAGTTACCATACCTACACACAAAATATATGACAAATTTAAAGCGCCCCAGGCAATTATTATTACCATTGACATACCTTGTTCACTGAGTTTAATCATTTCTAACAACTAACTTTAGATGCCATCGTAAATGAGAGAAGGAGAGACACAAAGATGTAAACAAAGAGACGAACGTGTAAGGGAGTCACTCGGTAAGACAAACACATATTAATACCTGTCCAGTTTTGATTCAGATTCATAAAGTATATTTGCATGAGTTAATGAAGCATTTACCCCACAATACAAACACTTACACTGTGTACTTGCTGTCTTTACATTAGTGCCGTAGAATAAATAAATATCTACAAGTGAAGGCATACGAAAAGAATAATTTTCTACAGTTACCCCAGTAATACTATAGTGTACACATTTTCTATGGTGTTGGACTAGAGAAACGTAATTCTTGCCGTCACTTTGACAAGCTGCCCGGCTTCCACATCTCATATTTGTCAAATTTATTCTACTATGTGTATATGTATCATGTTTATATGTTATGTAGCGTGTTTCTTATATAACTTTGAAAAACTATCATGGGTGGATTAATGAAAGAGTCCATATTAACCCTTTCAGGGTTTTGGTTGTACTAGTACGGCTTACGCCTGGGGTTATTGACTTAATAGTACGCATAAATTCTAACGCCTTCAAATTAAGCGCTAAATGAATGGTAGGCCTAGTGGTGAGAGAATGGGTCTGCGTGGTCAGTGTGCGCAGTAGGAAAAAAATCGGGGAGTCAGTAGTGCATTGTGGGAACGCCATGTTAGTACACCTTGTCCACCATGCCTCGCACCAAGAAACACCTTACTCCTCAGTGAACTGGGACACTTTTGTTCCCAGTGACAGTTCTAACACCAACGGGAGTGTCAGTGATGATGAGTTTCAAGGTTTTGAGGAGGTTGTGACCGAAACTAATGACCATAATACAGGTAATATTGAGGAAAACCCAGACGACCCTCAGCCTTCCACCTCCGGTGCTGTGGCATCTTGTTAACGCTCAATTGTACCACAACGAAAGAGGAAACTGTTATTTACTCATATCCCGGACTCTGATGTGAGCAATGGTGATAATAGTGATAGTGAATATGAACTCCAAGCTCTTCAAAACAGTTCCAGTAGCAAGAGTGGAGCAGAATATTCTCCAGTGAAGCATCAGTATATACGATGGTATATGCGCTCTGGTAGCGTGCCATATGCTGTTCCAAGGGGAAGGAGTACATCTCGGAGTACATCCCGTGGGCGTACAACAGGAAGTGATAGTGAAAATGACAATGATAGTGTTGCAATTGGGATGAGAAATGTGCAAGCATCTGGTAGTGGTAGTGGTGGTGGTGCCAGGCACGAGGCACCAGCAGTGGACCATGCTGGCACTGACGCCACTGAGTCAGCTCAGCTACAACAAAGCCAACCCTCACCCACCCACCAACCCCCACAACCACAACCTCCACTTCCACAAACCCCACAACCACCTGTAAATATCCAGTACCCACCAGCAGACAGCATCTGGGATTGGCAGGAAGCTGACAATTTTATTCCCAGTCCCCATCAGTTTGATGAAAGTCAATGTGGAATACAGTGGACCCCCGAGTAACGAACACCCTGGAAATCGTACAATTATGTAAGTATAATATTGTAAGTGCTTGTGGAAGTGTATTTTGGGGGGTCTGAAATAGACTAACCTACGTGACATTATTCCTTAAGGGAGTAAATTCGTTCAGTAATGGCACTTGAGCAGGCTTCTGGAATGAAGTTTTTACGTTACTCGGGGGTCCACTGTACGCCTATCTTGTCTACTTGGGAACAATGCCACTGAACTGGAATGCTTTGAATTATTCTTTGATGAACCCCTGATGGATATTATTGTCAGGGAAAGCAACAGATACTTCGAGTACACCATGGCAAACACAATACTTTCACCAACATCACGCCTCAACAGGTGGAAAGAGACAACTGTGGCTGAGATGTATCTTTTCTTTGCCACAATAATGCTTATGCCACATGTGTATAAGCACAGTGTCAAATGATACTGGTCGACAGACCACCTGATTGCAACACCAGGTTTCAGTGATATAATATCAGTGAATCGATTTGTGCTACTGTTACGGATGCTCCACTTCTCAGACAAAACCAGGCCTGACAGAAACGACAGGTTATATAAGATTATTTTTCCATTAGAAATGTGTTTCTGTATCTGAAAGAGAAATTCAATATGCATTTTTATCCCTTCAGGAAGCTTGTTATTAACGAGTCACTGATTCTGTTCAAAGGTAGACAGTCGTTCAACCAGTATATACCAAGCAAGAGGAAACGCTTTGGTATAAAGTTGTTTGTGCTTTGTGATTGCCACGTGATATTGTATTGGATATTATTGTGTACACTGGAAGTTATACATTGCAAGATACCAGGAAGTTATTGGGTATCTCTGGTGATGTGGTTAGAACAATGATGGAACCATATCTTGGTAAGGGGCATATATTATATACTGATAACTGGTACACAAGCCCCTCCCTCAGTGATTTTTTGCGAGTGAACTTGACAGATGTGTGCGGTACAGTGCGTGCAAATCGTAAGCATATGCCTAGGTTCAATGCAGGCACTCGTATAGGTCAGGTGCAGGCGTTTGCTGCCAATGACATCATGGCATTTCGGTGGCATGACAAACGAGATGTCACACTGTTGTCATCAATTCACCCTAACAAAATGACAGACACTGGCAGGGTGAGTAGAGAGACCAATGAACCCATTCTAAAACCTGCAGCTGTGATGGACTACACCCTCAATATGCGCTTAGTGGACAAATGTGACATGCAGATTGGGTTTGCAGATTGTGTTTGCAAGAGTTACAAGTGGTCCATAAAACTCTTTTTTCACATTCTGGACATTACCATGCTCAATGCTTATAATATTTATAAGTTGAAGACCACAAACAAACCACCATATGGCGAATTTTGTTTGTCTGTCATCAGACAAATAATATTCAAGTACCAAGGAACAACACCTGCAATGGAAACCCGCCCAACACCAAGTCATCAACACCTACCCTCTCGTCTGAGGCCTGGTGATCACTTCCTAACAAAACTGCCTGCTACTGCTTGCAAGAAAAAGGCTCAGAAGAGATGTTTTGTCTCTGTACATACAAAAAAAACGCCCACAACAACGCAGAGACACTCGTTTTATGTGTGTGGAATGTAAAACACCACTCTGCATGGAACAATGTTTCAGGGACTTCCAGTGACTATGTATGTATATACAGTGGACTCTCGGTTAACGAATACCCCGGAAATCATGCAATTATGTAAGTATAATTTTGTAAGTTCTTGTGGAAGTGTATTTTTGGGCGTCTGAAATAGATTAACCTACGTGAAATTTTTCCTTAAGGGAGTAAATTCGTTCAGTAATGGCACTTGAGCAGACTTCAGGAGTGAAGTTTTTACGAAACTCGGGGGTCCACTGTATATGATTGAACAATAGAAATAAACAATATGTGTTATTGTAAAAATTTGTAAATACATTGTGTAAACAAAATAGTGATAACAAACTTTATGTGATTATTTTATATTATTTTTTTTTTTTTTTTTTTTTTTAACACATCGGCCGATTCCCACCAAGGCAGGGTGGCCCGAAAAAGAAAAACTTTCATCATCATTCACTCCATCACTGTCTTGCCAGAAGGGTGCTTTACACTACAGTTATAAAACTGCAACATTTACACCCCTCCTTCAGAGTGCCGGCACTGTACTTCCCATCTCCAGAACTCAAGTCCGGCCTGCCGGTTTCCCTGAATCCCTTCATAAATGTTACTTTGCTCACACTCCAACAGCACGTCAAGTATTAAAACCATATGCCTCCATTCACTCCTATCAAATACGCTCACACATGCTTGCTGGAAATCCAAGCCCCTCGCACACAAAACTTCCTTTACCCCTCCCTCCAACCTTTCCTAGGCCGACCCCTACCCCGCCTTCCCTCCACTACAGATTTATACACTCTCGAAGTCACTCTGTCTCGTTCCATTCTCTCTACATGTCCAAACCACCTCAACAACCCCTCCTCAGCTCTCTGGACAATCGTTTTGGTAATCCTGCACCTCCTCCTAATTTCCAAACTCCGAATTCTCTGCATTATATTCACACCACACATTGACCTCAGACATGACATCTCCACTGCCTCCAGCCTTCTCCTCGTTGCAACATTCATCACCCATGCTTCACACCCATATAAGAGCGTTGGTATAACTATACTCTCATACATTCCCCTCTTTACTTCCATGGACAAGGTTCTTTGTCTCCACAGACTCCGAGTGCTCCACTCACCCTTTTCCCCTCATCAATTCTATGATTCACCTCATCCTTCATAGACCCATCCGCCGACATGTCCACTCCCAAATATCTGAATACATTCACCACCTCCATACTCTCTCCTCCAATCTGATATCCAATCTTTCGTCACCTATTCTTTTTGTTATTCTCATCACCTTACTCTTTCCTATATTCACTTTCAATTTTCTTCTTTTACACACCCTACCAAATTCATCCACCAACCTCTGCAGCTTCTCTTCAGAATCTCCCAAAAGCACAGTGTCATCAGCAAAAAGCAACTGTGACAACTCCCACTTTGTATTTGCTTCTTTATCTTTTAGCCCAACACCTCTTGCCAAGACCCTCGCATTCACTTCTCTTACAACCCCATCTATAAATATATTGAACAACCACGGTGACATCACACATCCTTGTCTAAGGCCCACTTTTACTGGAAATAGTCCCCTTCCCTCCTACACACTCTAACCTGAGCCTCACTATCCTCATAAAAACTCTTCACTGCTTTCAGTAACCTTCCTCCTATTCCATACACCTGCAACATCTGCCACATTGCCCCCTATCTACCCTATCATATGCCTTTTCCAAATCCATAAATGCCACAAAAACATCTTTACCCTTATCCAAATACTGTTCACCTATATGTTTCACTGTAAACACTTGGTCTACACACCCCTACCTTTCCTAAAGCCCCCTTGTTCATCTGCTATCCTGCTTTCTGTTTTACTCTTAATTCTTTCAATAATAACTCTACCATACACTTTACCAGGTACACTCAACAGACTTATTCCCTATAATTTTGCACTCTCTTTTGTCCCTTTGCCTTTATACAAAGGAACAATACACGCTCTCTGCCAATCCCTAGGTACCTTACCCTCTTCCATACATTTATTAAATAATAGCACCAACCACTCCAAAATTATATCCCCACCTGCTTTTAACATTTCTATCTTTATCCCATCAATCCCAGCTGCCTTACCCCTTTCATTCTACCCACTGCCTCACGAACTTCCCCTACACCCACAACTGGCTCTTCCACACTCCTACAAGATGTTATTCCTCCTTGCCCTACACACGAAATCACAGCTTCCCTGTCTTCATCAACATTTAACAAATCCTCAAAATATTCTCTCCATCTTCCCGATACCTCTAACTCTCCATTTAATAACTCTCCTCTCCTATTTTTAACTGTCAAATCCATTTGTTCTCTAGGCTTCCTCAACTTATTAATCTCATTCCAAAACTTTTTCTTATTTTCAACAAAATTTGCTGATAACATCTCACCCACTCTCTCATCTGCTCTCTTTTACATTGCTTCACCACTCTTTTAACCTCTCTTTTCTCTCCATATACTCTTCCCTCCTTGCATCACTTCTACTTTGTAAAACCTCTCATATGCTAACTTTTCTCCCTTACTACTCTCTTTACATCATCATTCCACCAATCGCTCCTCTTCCCTCCCGCACCCACTCGCCTGTAACCACAAACTTCTGCTGAACACTCTAACACTACATTTTTAAATCTACCCCATACATTTTCGACCCCATTGCCTACACTCTCACTAGCCCATCTATCCTCCAATAGTTGTTTATATCTTACCCTAACTGCCTCCTCTTTTAGTTTATAAACCTTCACCTCTCTTTTACTTACTGATTCTATTTTCCTTGTATCCCATCTACCTTTTACTCCCACTGTAGCTATAACTAAAAAGTGATCTGATATATCTGTAGCCCTCTATAAACATGTACATCCTGAAGTCTACTCAACAGTCTTTTATCTATCAATACATAGTCCAACAAACTACTGTCATTACGCCCTACATCATATCTTGTATACTTATTTATCCTTTTTTTCTTAAAATATGTATTACCTATAACTAAACCCCTTTCTATACAAAGTTCAATCAAAGGGCTCCCATTATCATTTACACCTGGCACCCCAAACTTACCTACTACACCCTCTCTGCATGTTTCTCCCACTTTAGCATTTAGGTCCCCTACCACAATTACTTCTCATTTGGTTCAAAAGTTCCTATACATTCGCTAACATCTCCCAAAATCTCTCTCTCTCCTCTACACTCCTCTCTTCTCCAGGTGCATACACGCTTATTATGACCCACTTTTCGCATCCGACCCTTATTTTAATCCACATAATCCTTGAATTTACACATTTATATTCCCTCTTTTCCTTCCATAACTGATCCTTCAACATTATTGCTACCCCTTCCTTAGCTCTAACTCTCTCAGATACTCCTGACTTAATCCCATTTATTTCTCCCCACTGAAACTCGCCTACCCCTTCAGCTTTGTTTCGCTTAGGGCCAGGACATCCAACTTCTTTTCATTCATAACATCGGCAATCATCTCTTTCTTATCATCCGCACTACATCCACGCACATTCAGACAACCCAATTTTATAAAGTTTTTCTTCTTCTCGTTTTTAGTAGATTTGTACAGGAGAAGGGGTTACTAGCCCATTGCTCCCGGCATCTTAGTCGCCTCATACGACACGCATGGCTTACGGAGGAAAGATTCTTTCCACTTCCCCATGGACAATAGAGAAAATAAAAGGAACAAGAGCTATTAAGAAAAGAAGAAAAACCTAGATGTGTGTATGTATATATATGCATGTGTATGCCAGTGTAGTGTGACCTAAAGTGTAAGTAGAGTAGCTAGATATACCTGTTATCCAGCGTGTTTATGAGACAGAAAAAGACACCAGCAATCCTACCATCATGTAAAACAGTTTCAGGTTTCTGTTTCACAGTCACCTGGCAGGACGGTAGTACCTCCCTGGGTGGTTGCTGTCTACAACCTACTACCTAATTATTGTGTAATAATTAGCGAGTGAATATTTGAAAACAGCACTTATATTGGTCTCACAGGCCATAAAAGTTATTTGGAAAAAAAAAATTAAAATCGATCAGAAAACAACTTCAAGAAACAAAAAAAACTATTACCGGTTGACCGGCAGTCAGCGATGTTGCCGTCACCGGTTCCATTTTGGTCAACTTCAATCCTTTATATCTCGGTAAGTATTGATCAAAAAAATTATTTTTTAGCCTATTAGATTTAGAAAAAAAAACTATAATTTCAAAAGAAAAAAATAATTTTTTTTTTTAAATTCATGGACCCTGAGAACGAGTTTCGGAGAGGGGCCTTGGACCCTGAAAGGGTTAACGTAATATATGACATTTAATGTGCCTCAGAGCGATTATTACGTATTAGTACTATTATCATTATTATTAATATGACATCAAGACTAGTGAGACACTCTTAGTGATTTTAATGTGTACCTACATGCCAGCACAGTATGCAAGTTTATTTAGGTACAGGTACACATAAGTATAATTATCAATGTATAAAATACACAAAAACTTTTAAACACTTAAAATTTTGGAAAGTTTCCAGACAAAATGGAGAGATGCAGAACTCACAGAGGATGTAAACAAACAAGAGGGCCATGTGGTGACCATATTAGTGAGTCAGGTGGGGGGGGGGAGCTGTATAACGAGCTTCGGTCATAATTTGAAATATCTGTACAGTGGAACCTCAAGTTTCAGCCGCCCCAAAGTTTCGGTCACTTTTTTCGCCTAAATTTTGTCTTGAGTTTCGGCCGCCGTACCAGACCTGTCCGCGCCCACACAAAGCATCCCATGCATGCGTTGTGAGTCAGTCTGGCTTTGTTTCTCCTCGAGTTAACATTACCCTGCGCGTTCATCGAAACATTTCACAATAATCCTTTGTTTTTGTGCTTGTTGATTGAGTGCGACTGCTACATAATTAACCATGGGCCCAAAGAAACTTCCTAGTGCCAGCCCTTTGGTAAAGAAAGCGAGAAACACGATAGAATTGAAGAAAGAAATTGTAGAAAAATACAAAAGTCGTGTGTATGTGCTCGAACTTGCCAGGATGTGGAAGAGTTGGTGGAGGACCACAGGGAAGAGCTAACCACTGAAGAGCTGCAAGCTTTTGCTGAGAAATATCACTCTGAGCAAGCTGAAACAAGCCATCTCTGCAACATGTTCAGTGACAAAACCACGTCCCATTTCAGACAAATGCTAAAGAGACGCCAGAAACAGACCTGTCTGGGCACTTTTTTTGTGCAACAGGGGTCCAGTGACTCTCTAGCTGGTCCTAGTGCCAGTAAAAGACAAAGAAGGGAAGTAACCCTCAGATAGGGCTTTGATACCTGAAGTCCTTATGGTGGGGGATTCCCCTTCCAAACAATAATAAGTCCTGCCTCTCTCCTCCCTGTCTTCCATATGCCAACAAGTCTTCAATAAAGGTATGTAAATGTGATTTTAAATGTTAATTTAAGTAGTATATGTATTTATAATTGTTTTGTGTATGTAAAACAATAGTTATTCTTTAAAAATGTTTTTTTAATATTTTTGGGTGTCTGGAACAGATTAATTGGATTTACATTATTTCTTATGGAAATATTGCTTTGACTTTCGAGCAATTTGACTTTCAGGGAGCTTCTGGAATGGATTACGGCCGAAACTCAAGGTTCCACTGTATTAGCGAAATGTTGTAAAACAAAATATCATAATGCAGGACCATACTGTAATGTACTGTACTTAACCCTTTCGGGGTTTTGGTCATACTAGTATGTCTTACGCCCTGGGGTTATTGACGTACTAGTACGCCTAAATTCTAGCCCCCTCAAATCAAGCAGAAACAGGCTGTTAGGCCTAGATGTGATAGAATGGGTCTGTAGCGGTCAGTGTGTGCAGTATAACAAAAATTCCTGCACCACACAGTGCATAATGAGGAAAAAAAAACTCTGACCGTGTTTTGGTTTAAAACAGCGACTTTGCAGTCTATTTTCGTATGGTATTTATGCTTGTATTCTCGTTTTCTTAGTCTCATTTTATAGAATAGATGATATATTACAGAAATAGAGATAATTTTGACAAGTACCTTGAAACTGAGCACAAAGTAGCGAAAATGTTTGATTTTGGCCGATGTTCAGGAGTAAACAAATCACACCATGCGTCCAATACACATCAACTGGAGAGTCTAATATTCTTGCACAAGTGCGCTGATATTATTTATACCATTTTTACAATGATGCAGTTGTATACATAACAGTAAATCTTCTATTTTTTGTGAGAATAAAAATTCAAAATGGAAAGCAAAAATAATGTAAGAGGGGCCTGGAGACGTGACTAATGAACAGAGATGATGTTATTTTAGTGCCAGGAATGTCTGCCTTGTTTATTATGGACCCTATTTTGAAATTGGCATCATTTGAAATTTGTGTGAAATTGGCCAAATTGCCATTTTCTGACCACTATTTTGGGTAGTTGAAATTGGTAAATAGGTGATTTCTTGTACTCAATCGATAGAAGAAATAGAGTTCTAGCGAAATAGCTACAATTTTAGTAGACTGAAACATTGGAATTTGCCGAAAATAGAGCTCAAAGTGGGCGAAACGCCGATGCGAAAATGTCATGGATACAGCTAACTATGCAAAGAATAATTCCGTTAGTTTTCGAACAAATTTCATAATTATTGTGGCGTTATGATCGGAAAAGATTCTCTATCATTTCATAAGAAAAAATTTTTTTGTTTAAATTCGTGGACCCTGAGAACGAGTTTTAGAGAGACCCCTTGACCCCAAAGGGTTAACTCAGAAATTTAATTACTGTATTTTACTGCGTCGAACCCCAAAATAAGTCTCAAAAATTTACCCAGTCTTGGAAGCCGAAGTACGTACCATTTTTTTTTTTTTCAAAATTTAGCCAATCAGAATTGGGGGAAGCGTCCTCGACACCAGAGCATCTTGCTCACCATAAAATACGGTAAATAGCTCTGAGAATAATTATGTGAATCTACATCAAGTGAAGAAGACCTATTAATATATAGTTTTAAATATAAATATCTTTTGGTAGAAAAAATTACTAATTTTAAGTACTGTACAGTATATCTGTATCCTATTTTTTTAACTGCCATCTCCCACCAAGGTAAGGTCCCCCCCCCCTCAAAAAAAAAATCGTTCACTAAATGCCCAGACATTACAATTCAAATGACCCTCTGAACTGCAACATCCTCACCCCTCCTCCAGAGTGCAGGCACTATACAGCCTCTCCTCACTTAACAACGTACTCGTTTACTGACTACTTGGACTTACGACGGGCTCTCTGACCAGTATGTGTACCTAAATAATGTACAGTGGACCCCCCGTGTTTATTACACTCCAAACTCGAACAATTATGTAAGTGTATTTTTGTAAGTGTATTTTGGGTCTAAAGGACTAGTCTAATTTGCATTATTCCTTATGGGAATAAATTCGTTTAGTAATGGCACTTGAACAGCATTCTGAACGAATAAATTACAAAACCGGGGTCCACTGTATATTAGAGCTGAATTCTCTATTCTGTTTATTACAATATACAGTACACTACTGTATAAACATTTAAAAATATACCATAAATGCTATAAATGGTACTAAGGTGACATTAAAACAATACTAAAGATGATTGACACAAATCCACTACCATTATACAGTGGTCCCTCCATTTTGTGCTTAATCCATTCCTGAGGGATGCTTTAAAAATGAAACGCGAAAACTGAAGCCATTTCCCCATAAGAAATAATGTAAATTCAATTAATCCGTTTCACACCCAGAGTATTAACAAAAATTTTTTTAGAGATTAAATATAGATTTACATTACAGAAAAGAATGACAAATAAATATAAAGCACTAATAACATGTATAAATGAACATTTAACATCACACTTACCTTTATTAGCGACTCTTGTTGGTGTATGGAAGATGGAGAGAGAGGGAGGCGAGTTTATTGTTGGAAGGCAGGACAAAATGCTTCATTGTGACACTAATATCAGCTCTACGGCTTATTTATCTATCACAATTCATCAAATTTGACATAATAAACAATATAAATAACATAAAAACTGATATACACTCTAGAATGAATAAAATATGTGTCATTATCGAATGTGGTGGCGGGCATACTCGGTCCAGCTATGAAAACATCTTCCCATTTTTTCCTCCTTCAGACGCTTTAAATTAAAAAAACCGGGTTTTGTAATGCTAACCATTAGATCACTTTTTTTCCAGTCGGCTCACGGATTGAACAGAATTCATTCCTGTCCAGGCTGGTAACAAAAACAACAACTGGTTTGTTGAACAAAACTCCCGAACATTGTACACTCTCATTCTCTCTCGTTTATTCATTTAATCTTGTTTACTCACCTCTCCTCTATATTAAGACTGCCTTTTACCACTCTGCCTCTAACACTGCCTCCAACCAACAAACAAGTACCACTGCCTTCACCATCACCGCCTCTCATCACCACTGCCTCAACCACCACTAGTTTCCAGTCAGTTTCCCACGGAGTAAACAAATTCAATCCTGCCCAGGCTGGAAACAGCAAAAACAACTGGTTTGTTGGTGTATGGGGAGAGGCAGGAGAGTTTGGAGGCAGGACAAGAAACTCTTCAATACGACATTAATATAAACTCTACGGCTTATTTATCTAGCACAATTCATCTAATATAACATAATAAACAATAAATAACATAGAAACATGATAAATACTCTAGAATGAATAAAATATGTCATCATGTATGGGGAACTGGCAGTAGTATTGTTTTTTGTTGGGTATGTGGGCCACTGCTGGTGGAGGTCGCCAGCAGCAGCCGCCCGGCTCTATTCCCCTTGTATATAATTTATAAATAAAAAAAGTAGCGTGATAGTTTCCTCATAAGACTTTAGTGCATATATATAAACTGATTTTTTGTTATCAGACTTAAACTTGTGGATTTCCTCCCATTTGACGAGGAGAGACACCCGTGAATAATTGACAAATTTCTGTAGGAAATTGCCTTTAGATAAACACATTTATAAATAAATATTTACACTTTAATTTATAAATAAGGAATATTCACACTTCTATAAATAAGAAAGATTTACACTTACCTTGGGAGATGTTGGCGGGCGGAGCTCTAGTCTGTCCCTATATTCCTCAAACAAACAATGGAGGAGTTGGGTTTTTCGGTTCGTCATTTTTCTATCGATTAATGGCTTAACTTACTTGTTACACGGGTTAATGCTACACTTTAACCCCTACACTTTAGTGCTACACTTTAACTGCTACAATTTCTTTTTTTTTAATTCTAGGGTTTTCCCCCTTTTTCTTAACCAAAGGACTGATACTAGGAGCTTTCTTTGGGCCCATGGTGGCTTATTTAGCAGTTACACACAATAATCAAGGGCCAAAAAAAATGGTTGTTAAGAAATGTTTAGTATGAACCGCAGGATAATGTTCACTCAACCAGAAACAATGCTACACTGCCGGGAGAATGTGCGTGGAGACAGGCTTGTGGGCTTTGTATGTGCGCTGGATACTGGACAGGTTCCGTACCATGAACGAAAACGGAGGGAATCACACGAAAACAGAGGTAAATTTTCCCGAAAAACTGCACGAAAACTGAAACATACGAAAACAGAGATAAAAAAACGGAGGGACCTGTAGTATGCCCTCAATTAGCGACGAATGTTTACCGACGTGGTCTTAGGAAACGGAACTCCATCGTTAAGTGAGGAGAGGCTGTACTTCCCACCTTTCATTAGGCGTGACGTTATTTATCTCTTGAACACCTGTGCAGTTATTTTATCATTGATGGTTGTAGCACAAGTTGTACATGATTACACTAATTCTTTAGTAGACTTTAAGGAGCTGATCAAAACTGAGTACAGGCCTGGTCTCAGACTGGGCCGCCAGGGTTTACCAAACTCTCTCAGGTCTATAGGTATGTGAAATTATGTAATGACAGACACCTAAAGTCAGTACCTGACCAGCCGGGCTGCAGCCAGCAGTAACTGCCTGGCTGATCAGGCCCTGATCCACCGGAGGCCCCGGTCACCCGGGCTGGGCCATGGGGGCACTGACCCCAAACCCCCCCCAGGTATAGGGCTTAAGTCAGGCTAATCAGTGTCCTTGAATCCCTTCATAAATGTTACCTTGCTTACCTCCAACAGCATATAAAGCCATAAAAAACCCTCATCTCAATCACTCCCTCTAAACTTTTGATCATCTTATTCCTGTTCTATCCTCTTTTACCCAAACCAAATTTCTCACAACTCTCCTCAGCTCTGAATTTTATTTTTGGTAGCCCCACAACATCTAATTTCTATGCTCTAACACTCTACACTGTAAACATGACATCTACTGCCTTCATCCTCCTCCTTGCTGCAACATTTAAAGCCCATGCCTCACACCATATAAAAAAAGTTAGAACCACAATGCTCTGGTACAATGGAACCTCAGTTTTCGTTTGCCCTGATTTTTTTCAAATTCGGTTTTTTACAACTTTTTCTTCAAAATTTTGTCCCAGTTTTTGTTCATCCCCCTTTGGGTTTTTTTCCGCCGTCCCGAATTTTTGCCTGCCAGCGCCAACACAAAGCATCCCACATGCGTTCTGAGTCCCGTCTGGCTTTGTTTCTCGTCAGTGAACATTACCAGAACATTCATACGAAAAATTTCATAATAATCCATTGTTTTTGTGCTTGTTTATTGAATGCAACAGCTAAATGGGCCCCCATAGAAGAAAGTTCTGAGTGCCAAAAAACCCTTTTATAAAGAAGGCAGAAACACGATAGAATTCAGAAAGAACTTAAGCAAAAAGACGAAAATCCATGGGGTTGGATGGAGGGCCAGATGTGGAAGAGTTGGTGGACGACCACAGGGAAGAGCTAACCACTGAAGAGCTGCACACCTTCAACTGGAACAGCAACAGACCACAGCTGAGAATGCTTAGAGGAGGAAGAGACGGAAGAATGTGCCTTCTTCAGTGATTAAGGACGTGTGCGCAAAGTGGAGTGAGTTTCCTGTGGAGAAATATCACCCTAACAAAGCTGTAGCAAGCCGTGTTTGCAACATGTTCAATGACAATGCCTTGTCCCATCTTAGGCAAACTTAAAGAGACGCCAGAAACAGACCTCTCTGGGCAGATTTTTTTGTGCGACAGGGGGTCCAGTGCCAGTAAAAGACAAAGAAAGGAAGAAACCCCAGATACGGACTTGATACCTGAAGTCCTTATGGAGGGAATTCCCTTCCAACCCTCCTTGCGTCTTCCTTCCCAAAAAAGATTTTTTAAAAAAGGGAAAAAGGATATTAAATGTTCATTTATCCATTTCATTACATTTATATTTATTTCTCATTGTTTTCTGTATAAAAAACTATAGTTATTCTCTATAAAATTTTTTTTTTTGTTAATATTTTGGATGTCGGAAAACAATTAACTTTATTTACATTATTTCTTATGGGAAATATTGCTTCTTTTTTTCGTCAAATTGGGTTTTTCATCAGACTTTCGGAAACGAATTAATGCGAAACCGGGTTTTCCACTGTACATTTTTTTTTCCTCAATAGATAAACCTGTTTTTGTTCATAGATCCTCAACTCACCACCTACCTTTTTCACCTCGTCTATTCTGTGGTTCACCTCATCTTTCAAATACCCATCGGACATGTCCCTCAAATAATACCTGAATACATTCACTTCCTCTCAAATCT
The DNA here is from genome assembly GCA_009830355.1 of Cherax destructor. Taxonomy (NCBI): domain Eukaryota; kingdom Metazoa; phylum Arthropoda; class Malacostraca; order Decapoda; family Parastacidae; genus Cherax; species Cherax destructor. The sequence goes on from WNWK01023288.1 coordinate 23,378, forward strand.
GATATCATGTACAGTAGACCGCATTTAGCATGAGTTTATGTGGACGAGGGTATTCACGATTGAAGAATTGCGGACATTTTTATCTTCGACAAAAAATTAAATTTTTACACAGTTCGGGGGGGAAAAATTTTTTTGAGCGCGCGGTCGCCCGTGGGAAACCATTGAGTAAAGGGGGGGCCTGCCCCCCCTGCTACCCTCACCCACCCAAAAAACCCCCCAGCATTCAGTTTGGTTGATACGCGTGCAGGACGGAAAATGGGAAGCTCGCTGTTTTTTTTTACATACTTTTCCCCATTTTCATTGTATTTGATAAATTCCAAGCAATCATGGCACCCAGTAAGCATACAAGTTTAGGGAAAAGATTTAATTGTTTAAAGCAGTGTGTGATAAGGAAGGAAGGTCAAAAAACAGTGTGTGTTTAGCACAGGCTGGTTCCACAACTTTAAGTTGATAATGTTACAAAGTTACATAATATTAAGTTTTCTGGTGAAAGTGTTCCTGATCATGCAGCAAAAAATTTCCTGCTAATTTTTCGGGAAATTTTTTTTTGGGGGTGGCTATGAGCCACATCAAGTGTTTATTTAATGCAGACGAGACAAGTGTTTTCGGAAGAAAATCCAAAAATGAACTTATATCAGTCAGCAAGAGAAAAGTGCACTAGGCTTCAAGACAGCAAGGATCGTTACCTTGCTCCTTTGCGGTAATGTATCAGGTGATTTCAAGGTGCATTTTTTCCCTTTAAGAATCCCTGCTTTAAAGGGGGGGATAAAAAAAAACCCTTTCGAGTAATTTGGAGGTCAAACCAGTCAGCATGGATGACAGAGGAAAATTTATTGACTAGTTTAAGCATCACTTTATTCCTGAAGTCAAGTTTTACCCACCCAAGAACCTTGCATTCAAGGCTCTCTTCATTCTTGATAAATTTTCCCCTACTCATCCACAAGCTTTGTTGGATGTGACCCCAAGTAAAAGTTGTATTTTTACCTCCCCAAAACATCTGATTCAACCACTGGACTGGGGAGTTATTGTCTTAAGTGTAACTACACAAAATGTTATAAAAAAAAAGTTGCATCAATGGACTTTTGACTCCCCAAACCGGCAGTACCAAGCTTCTGGAATATATTTAACATTGCAGATGCCATCAGCTATGCTAGAAGTGCATGGAATGAAGTGCCCCAATTAACATTAAATGCAGGCTGGGGAAAAATTTTTTGTTTTAATTTTTCACTGGTTTTCCTTGCTTGAGAGTCAGGTTCAGGAAATTGTTCAGTTGGCAAGGAAATTACCAGGTGATGGTTTTGAAGATATGAATGAACTCTTAGAAGATGATGGAGGAAAGTTGGCAGAGTTCGATGCACAGTAAAGGGAGGGGGGTAACAGAAGATGATGAAGAACCTGAAGAAAACAGTTAACATTGCAGCAGTTACGTGAGCAGTTTTCCATATTATTGGTGTTGCAGACTTTTTCACTGAAGAGGACCCTGACAAAGCTAGAAGCAGGGCTTTGCGGGTCTATACCAGCTGATGATGCCTTACCATCAGCTGTATAATGCTCAGGGTAAAAAGAGCCCAGAGATCCATTAGAGAATTTATGCCCATCAATACAACCATCGACTTCAGTACGAGAACCTCTACCATCCACTTCTACCGACAACCAACAACCACCCCACCTCGCCCAGTGGGCCACACCATCCATATCCACTTCTTCACAACCATCCACAAACATCATTACCCACAATTTAAGGAAAAAAACTTTTTTTTCTATTGCATTTGTAGTCTTAAGCAGTAATATATCACACAATGAACTACAATTACATATTCACCTTCAATTTTTGCAAGATCTGTTGGTAAAAAAAAACTTTTTTGGGTTTTTTGGGGCCCCCCAGAACGTAACCCTTTTTTCCCCCATAAGTTCTTCTAATTATCTAACACGATTTTACCTAACACGACGTTTTCAGGAAAGTAACTACCGTGCTAAATGACGGTCACTGTATTTCATTGCCTAGCGTTCACTCTCATCACTTTGCTCTTTCACATTTTTTCCTTTTTTACACACCCCCCAAATTCCTTTTTACCAATTTTCAACTCCTCAGTAGCTCCAAAAATTAAAACTGTTAATGGAAAAAAAACTTGACAGCTCCTATCTGTATAACATTCATTATAATTCAATCCTGTATCTCCCCAAAACCCCAGCATTCACCCTTTTGAAACCCACGTTCATGTTCCTGGTTGTTCATCAGCCATACTAACATGACACATCTGTCTAAATCTTTTTTTACTGTGAAATAGCCCCTCTCTCCAACATCCCAAAACCTGAGCCTCACTATCTGCATAAAAATTTTTACTGCTTTTATAAACTACTACCTATTCCACACATTTGCAACATCTGCCAAATTACTCCCATACCCAATCAAATGTTTTACTAAATCCATAAATGTACAGTTTCTTATCTTTATATTCTCCAGAAAGCCTTTGTCTACATTCCACTCTTCCAAAACCCCTTTTCCTTGCATTCCTACTTTCTGTTCAACCACTAATTTTTTCAGTAATAATTCTACCATATTTTACCCAGCATACTCAACAGATCTATTCCTTTAAAAATTCCCCCCTTTCTTGTCCCCTTTTCTTATACAAATGAACTATGCCGATTTCTGCCAATCCCTATTGTATTATGCATTAAGAATGAACAAAATCAAAATTAACCAACTACTAAAAAAGAAAACCAAAATCTGTTATTCCTTAGAGCTGATAGAGATAAATATTGATGCATAACATGATAATTTGGCATTGTGAAGCCCAAGTATCTGCCACACTCAGCTTGTTACCCAGCCTTAAAAATTGGTATGCATCAAGTCTGTAGGTTTCAGATCCTCTCTACTGTAGAGAGGGGGGTTTTAAAACCAGTAATGATATAAATCATGAGTTCCACAGGCTTATAAAAAGTTTGTGAGGAGGACATCAAACATTGCTGACAGTAAGCTGATTTTGTAAAATTATTAAAAAAACCAAATATGTTGACATGATAAAGCACATAAATATCAAGGTGTGATAAAATGAGTCAAAGTGAATTTATTTGAAAAACTGAGTCTGTAAAATTCTATCATACAGTATTTTCACAATTTCATTTCTGAATGCAGATTTTTTTTCCCTTAGCCTTATTTAACACATTATTTGCATGATGTGAATATATTTTACAAGAGGATAAGGAGAAGGAATTAGTACCATTTTTTTTTAATTTTTTTTTTTTTTTTTTGCAAATTTTTTTTGGTAACCCAAAGCTTTGAGTTACCTCTGATCAAGCAAAATTTTGGTTTTAATCAGCATGCATTGGGAACCAGCTGGGCACAATGTATATATTGTATACTACAAAAATTCTTTTGTCTCAAATTTTCCAAGGGGGAAAATATCCTGGTCCCTTCTATTAGAAAACCCCACCCAGACAATCTGCTACAAGTTGCAATAAAGAAGACTTTGAAAGATTTAACAGAAATAAAGAATTGTTTGGGGCAGTGATACAAATAAGAGGTATGTAACAAAAGACATAGCTACTTAAACCTCATATACGTACAAGCAAGCCCATTTTTCCACAGAGGAAAAAAGATCAGTGGCCCCCGGTTTTTACCGGGGGGGAAACCAATTTTGGGGTTTCGAGCACTTTTTGGAAAAATTTTCCCCCCCGGTTTTTCACATCTGCTAAAAAACATCCGTATCAGAGCGCCCCTCAGCCCAAATCACTTCTACGCATACCAGACCAGTCTGCCTCTGTCTCTCGTTGAGTTACAATACTCCGTGCATTCATTTTGTTTTTGTGCTTGTTTATTGTTTCGACTGTGAAATAAGCTACCTTGGGGCCAAAAAAGTTCAGAGTGCCAGCCCTTTGGCAAAGAATGAAAACACAATAGAATTCAAGAAAGAACGTGTAGCAAAAAATGAAAGTGGCGTACGAGCCGGTCGCCGGGGGTATGGAAGTCGACATCAACAATCAGTTCCATCCGGCGAAGAAAGCAGAAATCAAGGAAGCTATGTTGAAAAGGGGGTAAATATGCTAATGAAACAGAGACCACAAACAATCAAATGGGGGTTGTTGTTGGTGTGGATCAAAAAAAACAGTTAGCAGAAGATAGTGTTGTGGGGGGATAATTTGAAAAAAGGCAAGGCAGTTGATCGCTTTGGGGGTCCATGGGGGTTGGGGGTTAGTGGGAATTTTGGGAAATTGGAGGACCCCCGACAAGACTAACCCTAAGAGCTCCCCTTTTAAATTAAAGCAACAGTCGCAGTTAGAAACTCAAAGGAGGAAAAAGAGGGGGAATTCCCCTTTTCAGTGAAAAATGTGTTGGGAAGAGTTAAAGTTTTTTAAATTTTTCCCCCAAAAAACTGTTGCAATTGTCTCGCATTTGATAAAAAACCTTGTCCCATTTTGGGGAAACTTAGAGCCCGAAAAAGGCCCGGACGATTTTTTGGGGGGTAAACCCCAACTGGGGTTTTTTATAAGACAAAGAAAATACCTCAACTCCCCCCCCCCTCCTCACCTTCTTCCATATGCCAACAAGAGTCTTCAATAAAGTTTTTTAATCTTCATTTATCATTAAAATTAGTCATTTAAATTTATTTCTCATTGTTTTTTTATTTAAAAAATATAGTTATCATCCATAAAATGTATTTTTGTTAATATTTTTGGGTGTCTGGAACAGATTAATTGGGTTTACATTATTCTTATGGGAAAATTACATCGGTTTTCGTCCATTTGGATTTCGGCCGACCTTCTGGGAAAAGATCAACCCTTTGAGAGTCGGGGGCCCTCTCCAAACTCGTTCTCATGGTCAAAATATTCAAAAACAAAAAATTTTTTTTTTTATGAAATGATAGAGCATATAGTGTTATAAAAAAAAAAAAATTTGATAATACCGAGGATGGGGGCGTGAAGTTGACAAAGTAAACCGCTTATGGCAACATCGCCAACTACCGGTCTGGGGGTAAAGTTCATTAATTTTTTTTTACTTGTTTCTTTTATTTTTTTTAAATAACTTTTATGGCCTGTGAGACCAATATAAGGCATACTGTATATATATTCCTCGTTGTATGCTACACAATAACCGCAAAACACTGACAGGTGAACATTTTCACCCACCTTAGTCAAAACTATTGATAGAAATACAGTGGACCCCAAACGAACCCCCCGGAAATCGTAAATTTATGTAAGTATAATATTGTAAGTGTTGTGGAAGTGTTTTTTTGGGGGGTCTGAAAAGAATAACCTACGTTTATTCCAAGGGAGTTGTTCGGTAATGGCACTTGAGCAGGCCGGAGTGAAGTTTTACGTTACTGGGGTCTACTGTATATACATAGTACAATGGTACCCTGGTTTTGAAGCTCCCAACTCGAACAATTATGTAAGTGTATTTTTGTAAGTGCTTTGTAAGTGTTTTTTGGGGGGCTGAAACAGACTAATCTAATTTACATTCATCCTTATGGGAACAAATTCCTTTCGTAACGGCACTCCCAACAGCCTTCGGGAACGAAACATGTATTGATGAAACCCAGGGTCCCACTGTATTTATAGGACCCCGCAATGCTTTGGATACACGGGAGTAAATATTTTAAAAAATAATAATAATAATAATAATAATAATTGAAGCATGGTTTAAGACCAGTATCACCCACGGGACGGTCAGCAGTGGTGACTTTTTATGAGCGTGCACTGCCTAGGCTTCATTTGTTTTCCTGCTACACATAAACATGTCTGTCTGTCAGTCTGTCTAGCTCTCTGTCTGACTGTGTCTAGCTCTCTGTTTATATCTGTTTTTCTGTCTCTCTGTATGCTTGTCTTTTTCTGTTTCTCTGTTTGTCTCTCTCTTTTGTCCAGAGAGAGCCACTCGTGAACCAACAGGTAATACCCCGCGATAGTCATGTCTGAGCCCGGGGATACATATTATGTATTCCAGTCATGCCTATGCATATCTACAACACAGTATAGCACATTTCTGGTTTTTTGGGGGGTTTCCTAGGTAATTTACACTGTGTATAATTGTATTTATGTGTACCTGTGAGACAGAGATAGAAAAGGCAGATATAATACAGACAGACAACGGGGATGAGCGCCAGCCCGCCACCAGCCCGCCAGCAGCCAGCCTGCCAGGGCCCGGCCAGCCATATTGTTTACACAAACCACGTCCCCTTCCCCCCCATCCACACTGCCTTCCCCACCCCCCGCAAGTCACTTTGTCTGACTTTTTGGTGGAAGGTTGATAACGGTCAGGCTTTCATCATATTTCTGGTATCCTGGTCATTACTTTTTTCACAAACTCCTCAACATCATTGATTCATCTTCACTGACACTTAATCAGTGTTAGAACTATCACGGGAAGGGAATAGTCCCAATTTTTCCCGGGGAGTGAGGTATTCCCAGCTTGGTTGGTGACAAAGGGGCACTGAATTACCACCCCCCAATAAATGCGGGGGCCTAGATTTTTTTCCACTCGCACACTTACCACGCAGACCCATTCTTCACATGTAGGCCTACCAGCTTTCTCCCGCCGATTTGAAGGCGATAGAATTTAGGTGTACAAGACTTGACCGACCCTGGCTGTTATGACGTACTTTCGTGACCAGCCCTCAAAGGGTTAAGGACAAAAACCGGGGTATTACTTTATTTACATGACAAAGACAATAACTGCAGCAGTGATGATGAAGAAAGTTGAATATGACAAAAAAAAAAAACAAAGAAAGTAAAAAGGGCAAAAAACAGAACAGTGGAACCCCCAGTTTAACGTTGAGTATGAACGATTCGAGTTTGAACGATTCGGTTTTGGGAAAGCTTTTTTAACCAATTTTGTCCGAGTATTGAACATGCCCCTTGTTTTGAACCACGTACCAGACCTGTCCGCCCCCCGCCCTGCACGCCCCCGTGCAGGCGTTTGGGGTCTGGCTTTGTTTATCCTCCGAGTGAACATCCCAAACTTTTCACAATTCATTGTGTTTGGTGCTTGTTCAAAATGTGACTGTGAAATAAGCTACCATGGGCCCAAAGAAACTTCCTAGTGGCACCCCTGTGGTAAAGAAAGTGAGAAACAGCATAGAAGTGAAGAAGGAAATTACAGTGGACCCCCGGATTACGATGGCGTCGGATTATGCTAAATTCGGAAAATTATACATTTTTCCGTAAAAAAAATGGTTCGGATACAGTGGAACCCCGGTTAACGAAAAATTCATTGCAGAAGCCTGCTCAAGTGCCATTACCCAACGAATATACTTCCTTAAGAAAAATGTCATTTAGGTTAGTCTATTTCAGATCCCCAAAATACACCGCCACAAGCACTTACAATATTATACTTACATAATTGCATGATTTCCACGGTGTTCGTTAACCGGGGTTCCACTGTACGATGATCCGCTCAAAATGCTATTCGTCTTGGACGCGTACATGTGCCCTGGGACGGCACAATGCTCCATCCAGAGTCAGTGTGCCATTGTTTACCAGCGAGTGAGTGCCACCCCGATTCATACCATACATTTTGTCATTATTCCATTGTTTTTAGTGTTGCAACTGCTAAATAAGCCACCATGGGTCCAAGAAAGCTCCTAGTGCCAGCCCTGTGGTAAGGAAAGTGAGGAATACGGTAGAAGTGAAGAAGGAGATAATAGCAAAATATGAAAGTGGAGTGCGTACAGCTGAGTTGGCCAGGCTGTATGGCAAAGCCTATTCAACCATCGCTACCATTGTGGCCAAGGGGAAAAAAAATCAAGGAAGCTAATGTTGCGAAAGGTACAAATATGATCACAAAACAGATATCGCAAGTACTGGAAGATTTGAGACTTTGTTGTTGGTGTGGATCAACGGGGAAAAAATTAGCAGGAGATAGTGTTACGCGCCCATAATATCTGAAAAAGCAAGGCAGTTGCATGATGATCTCGCAAAAAAATG
>WNWK01023289.1:0-31296 GCA_009830355.1 Cherax destructor
TTTTAAAGGGGGGACCTATCTTATCTCTAACTTTTGTTCTATACAGGGGGAAAAAATTTTTGGGAGTTTTGAATCCCTAGCAACTTTAATTTCGCCCCCCGTTTAGCTTTTCTTACCCCCTTTTTAACATCTCTCTTAATGTTAATATACTGATTCATAAGATGCCCCTCACCTCATTGATACACCTATAAATTCCTTTCTTTCCCAAAAAGATATTTGAGCCTATTACATCCATTTTTTCATTTCTATTCGATCTAATTTCTTTTTTGGGATAAATTTTTTTTGGGGCAGCATGTATAGTGTTAAAAAACTGTCATATTGATAGCCTTTCATTCCCCCAGTCCACAGAAAAAATGTTCCTAAGTCCTTTTGAACTGCTGCGAAAATCGGGGCCCGTTACTGAATTATCCCTACTTAAAACTTAAATTCAATGCCAAATATAATTGATTTGTGGTCGCTTCCCCCGTTCCTCTGAATTTTTAAATTAATAACAAGGATTTTTGTTTGCCAGAACCAAGTCTGTTGTGGGGTCTTGGGAGAGATATTTAGGAGACATAGACACTCCTTGTAGGATGGGTTGGATTTTACATTTGAGTTGGGGGGGCCCAGCCACCGTCCGTCTCGCTCTTAGGTCTGTCGCTAGTGAGAGGGACCCATGTGGGGCTGTGCACATGCGCTGACCCCCTTTTATGTCCCGCGGGAGTGACGTCACACGAAAAGGGGCCAGCGATAAGGGGGATGAATGTGAATGCTGGAAATACCAATGTCATATGATACTGCCCGACGCTGGGGGCCCTGTTTTCGTATGACGCCCCGGCATACTATACCCCCAAATCTATAGGCTGAACAGACAGGTGGTACTGGGTGAATTGGCAAAAAACTCCCCCAAAAATTAAACAATCACAATTTGAAACAAAATGAGCTTTTCTTTTTAAAATCAACAAAATTGCAACACAATAAAAAATTAAATCAATTAAATTTAAAAAATTAATATTTATGGCACTGCAAAATCTGATAAAACGATTCAGGGGAAAATTCACTGGCAAAAAATTAAAGTAACTTTACTGTTGTATCATGAAATTCACTGAATATTACTTATTACTCTTAGGGAAAACAAGACGAGCAGTTTAAAAACAACAAAAATTTATGAAACAAAAATTGAATCTGGGGAAAATAATTAAAAAAAAAAATTTCAGGAATTTCAATAATAATAATTTCACTGGGGAAAAATTTTAAAAAAAAAGAATTAAAATATTCGAAGAAATTTGTTTGAAACTCTTACTTTTTTTTGCAAGCAAAGCAAGGGAACTCAATAAAAAAATTACTGGAACAATTTACTAAAAAAACTGACTTTAAACAAACAAAAGGAAATTGTTCAAACAACACTTTTAAAATGAACTATGTAAAAAAAAACATGAACAAGATATTTAACAAGAAAATAAGGCAACACCACAGGAACTGAAGTACAACTCATCAGGGTAATTAACTTTTGGGCCAAACACAAAAATAATTTCGTTGTCCTTGAGATATAACTTTTCAGAAGAAATTGAGATCTTTAAAAAAATTATAGCACTAGTCTGCAAGGTTTAAAACATTAGCACTGTATAAAAAATAAACAAGTACACAAAAAAATATTGGGTAAAGGAAAAAAAAAACTGACTGCAACACATAAGAATTAAAGGGGAAAATTACTGGTAAAAAGTTAAAAAATTTCTTGGAGGAGAAAAAAATGTGTTCTGGGGGAAAAAATTAATTAATTAAAAAAATTTAAAAAACAAGGGTAAAATAATAAAAAAAGATAACTCTGGGGTAGTCCTTGGTGAAACACAATAATTAACAAGACAGAAAATTCAACAACACATGGACAATGCTGGGGAAAAAAATTTAAAAACTTTTTAAAAATTTCTACTTGGGGAATATTGGAACACAAGATAACTTTAAAAAACTGTACTTACTGCATATTTTGTAACACAACGAAATTCACAGAAATTATAACGCAAAATTAACAAGGGGCAATACTAGTGAAATCAAAAAATTTAAAGCAAATAATTAATTTAACACGGAACACTTCCTGGATAACTAAAATTTATGTAACCTTAGTTTTCTCAACACACGAAATTGTTATAGATTTCGAAAAAAAAAAAACAACAGCGTGGTGGTGGAGGATGGTTGGGGGGGATGGTGGTGGGTGAGGGGGTCTGGGCCCGTGATAACTTGAAGTAATGTGCATAAACCCGGGCTACGAACCAGGCTTTGTACAGTTTGGGACAACAGTTCAGAAGAAACACACCAGGATGCCGACGGTTTAGCTAATAAACCTTTCAGGACCCAGTTGGGAAAAACCCATTTAAAGCTTTTGGGGGTGGATGCACGTGGTCAAGGGGTCTGCCTTAGCTGGGGGTGGGGGGGCGGGGGGTGGAGTGGCTAGGCTTACACCGCCCCCGTGCGCCTGTGGTTTCGCCGTTTATATGAACTTAACCCTGGGGCTTGAATAACCCAGGGTACCACGGGGATGGTATTGTACCAGAACAGCAAAAACTGAGTACAAAAGGGGATAACTTGGGGCTCCCCCTTTCAGAACAGAGTGGCTTGTGGTTAGTAGAATATTTTCACACAGATTGACTGGCTTGGGAAACTTTAACAAATTAGCACAGAAGGTGGCTGGGTTGCCAGGCTGACTAACTGGTGGTGGTTTATTAATGGTACCCCTCCTACTGGTTATCGAAAATTTGAAACCGGGCAACCCCCGAAGGTTTTAACAAAACAACAAAAAGGGATTAACTGACCCGGGGATACTTTGATATTGTAGACCCTTTGGGTGTGGTACTGGTAACGTGGTCGGTCTGGGGGGCTTTTTCTTGCTTGTCGTAGTCATTTTTCTATAACAGCTTCAAAAAATTAACGGGCCCCCCTACCCTTTTTGTGTGGGTCTTTGGGGGAGATATTTTGGTAGAAAAGACACTCCTTGTAGGATGGTTACGGTATATTTTCAGTAGAGTTGGGGGCCCAGCCCCCGTCCTCCGCTTTAGGGCTGTCCCCGTGAAGGACGCCATGTGAGGCTGTGCAAAGCGCGAGCCCCTGACGTCAGCGGGAGGGGTCCCCGCAAAGGACCCGCTGTATAAGTGGGATGAATGCTGAATGCTGGTACACTACACAAGTGAAATATTATGAAGACAAGTCCGGGATTTCCCCTTTTAGGTTCTTACAAATCTTTAAAACAATTGAACTACTTTAAGAAGTGTTAGATTCTAAATTCCCAGTCAAGAAAATTTCCCAAACAATCTGACTAAAATTAAAATCCCCTAAATTTACGTTATGTGCCTTGTGGCCTCAATTTCCTCCCATATAGTCTCCCTGGTCCCTATCTAAGTTTGGGGAGGTATATCACCCTAAAATCAATTTTTCATGCCCCTCTGAAAATTCTATCCAGACAGACTCTGTATGTGTTATTTCAGACTTTATTCCCTTTTTATGCAACAGTTCAACGATCTCGGACTACATGCCCACTCCCCCCCCTTCCCCGAAATTTCTGTCTATTGGAAAAATTTAAAACCCTGTATTGACACAAAGCATGTCCCTTTTTTTGTATTGAACCCGTCTCAGTTATGGCAAATACATCAATTTTCATTTGCAACTATCTCAAATCGTCCATCTTTTTCCCTAGCACTACGACTTTTGTATAATACACTTTTAAAGACCCTCCTTTCTCTTTACCCTTCCTGTTTCTTTTGTTTTCCACTATACCTATTACTTCCTTTTATTGTTAGGTTTTTTTTTTTTATATCAAAGCCTAGATCTATATTTGACATTCAGTATTTTCCTTCCAAATTCCTCTAACTAATCCCGTTTAAAATCCCAACAACACCCTCAACTGAGCTGCAAAAAAATCCCACCCGCCTGGATAGGAAACCCCTCCCCGGCAACATGTCATTTCGGCCATAAAATGGTCCCCGTTGCAAATGAATGGTACTGCATTATCCTTACAGTGTTTTGCCAGCCAACAATTGACACCAATTGCCTGGACCCAAAATTTATCTCAACTCCCCTCCTTGGCAAAAATACCACATTTACAGGGTTCCCCCCCTTCTTCCAAATTTTGTCTATTGCTGACCTATACCTGCTAGTCAGGCCCTGCTCCTACGTCTGCCAACATCGTTGCCTCCAGCACTGAGACAGATAATAGGATTGCTCCGTACCTCTCATGATGTCGTCAGACGGCTAACAATATCCTCCATCCCAGCCCCAGGAAAACAAACCCTCTGTCTCCTACTTCTCTCTTTCAAGCAGAAGGCCCTATCCATATACCTAATTTGACTATCCCCAACAGAGAACAATGTTCTTACCTTCCTTAGTGACGTTCGTGATGTTCCCTGTAGTCGACTCACATTCATCGGGTAACACGGAGAGATCGGTTCGATGTTTCCACAACAGGTTTCTGGTTCTTCGTTAATTCTACCTCTCCATCCATCATCTTGATCTTTAACTTTGTCCCCATGCATTCCGGCCACTGTCCAGGTTCCTTTCTTTGGCTTGAGGATTCTCAACAGGAGGATTACTACGAATCCTCTTGTTTTCCTCAGTCAGTCGCTCATATCTCAAGCTTAGCTACCTCAGTTCTTAAAGAGTGTTGCATAATTGGTGATAGTATTTTGAGAAGCTTTTTGTATATAAAGGTGGTGTTATTTAGATCTCCTGCCTTGTTTTTTAATGTGTTAATAACAAGGAGACTTCTGTTGGGTTGGTCGGAGCTGGGAATAGTGTATTCGGTAGCCACCAGTGAGGTATGCGTTAGGTGGAGTGTTTGAACTTGGGATTTTGCTTGCCAACTTTTTTCCTATTGTCGAGAAGAAAAGATTTAGTCTGCTGTTTCAGTTGGGGGGAGCATCAGGGTTCATCTGGGTTTGTCAGTTTGATTGTTATGTTTCTGGATACTTTTTAGTTCCTAGAATTTCAGATGGGTTTTCCAGGTCTTTTTTCATATCACCTCTTAAGTTATTTAATCTGTTCTCATAATACAATTTTTTTTGACCTTCTTATCAGGCTGGTTAGGTTTGATGAGTAACGTTTTGTTTGTTCTCTTGTTATTTGACCCATTCTGTACTGTTTTTCATATAGGTGTTTATGAAGCAACCACTATGAAAAAATATGGGGAATTCCAAGCGCTTTCGTGACTACTCACATTATCAAGGAACTATAAAAGGAAACATGACAAGAAGGCTTATAAAGGGGCAAGACTACACTCACAGTCACATCATACTAACAAAGACCACACCTCACAGTAGCGTAACATCACACGACTCTGTGAAGAGGAACATAAGAAAGGACCTGAAACTCTTCCCAAGAATTAAGATTAGTCCAATTTATCATTAAATTCTTCCCAAATTTTATTAATTATAAATGAATCCAATTTATATAAACCAAACGAAATATTCATATTATTTTCAAAACTACTTTTTATGAAAGATGATTCTATTATATTCCTTTCAACCATGGACTTGCTTGATACAACTGTCTCAGCATTTTGAAAATCAATTGGATGGTTAAAATCTCTCACATGAATAAATAGAGCATTAGAATCTTGTCCAGTTCTAATGCTATATTTATGTTGTTTTAATCTTAGTTCAAGACTTTTACCAGTTTGACCGTAATAAACTTTATCGCATATTTTACAGGAATCTTATAGACACATCCGTCAGCATTTTGGGGGAATTTTTTTATCAGAAGTCTTTTATTGTATCAAGATTTTTAAATACAACTTTGATATTAAAATTCTTAAGAAAGGAAGGCATATCAACCAAGTTTTCATGGTAAGGAGAACCAACATATTTTTGGTTGAATAGGGTTGGTTGTCCCTTTTGGATTGTAAAAAGTATTTCTAGCTATTTTAAAAGATTTATCAATTACGTTTCTTGGGTATTTTAAATCATTAGCTATTTCATAAATTTTAGAAATTTCTTCATCTGTGAACTCTGGACTACAAATACGTAAAGCTCTCAAAAACATTGAAGAGAAAACCGACACTTTAACTCTCTACCTTTGTATGGACTGATGAAGCCACTGTGTGGCGAAACGTTTCCTCAATAAAGATACCCAAGTGTTGCATATGTGTCTTAATTTACCAACTCGTCGGTTCTCTGAACCATTCATTCACATCCTGTCTGACACTGCAACATCTTGGTATCTTAATACAGGATTTCTTCGCTTGCCTATTCCTTGGGCACGACCTACTTCCACATTGAACAAATGTGACACCTCCTACAACTGCTGCACCTCTCCTGTCTACAGTATATAAGCCCCTCTGCTCATATGCTGTTATTCTATTCAAGATTGATGGACTGACAATCTACTCAAGATTGAGGGCCTGACAACCTCACACTCCTCCTGTTCTTCACGATTCTCCTTTTTTATGGACTGATGAAGCCACTGTGTGGCGAAACGTTTCCTCAATAAAGATACCCAAGTGTTGCATATGTGTCTAATTTACCAACTCTATCTTGATGTGAAGAATAATAGTGTACATAGGAACAATTATTTGAAGGTTTTCTGTAAATTTTAAATTTAAAATCAATGTTACCCTTAATAATAAAAACATCTAGGAAGGGCAATGAGTTATTTACTTCGAATTCAACAGTAAAATTTATAGAATGAGCTAAGCTATTTAATTTAACAAGGAAATGGTTTATGTCTACATTCTTAGGCATAAGGCACAAAATATCATCAACATATCTATACCACTTAGCTCTATTGGGAAGGATTGTGTTAAGCAATCTTGTTTCGAAAAATTCCATATATAAATTACTAAGAACAGGTGAAAGGATTTCCCATTGCAATACCAAACTTTGAGTGTAAAACTCATCATTAAATACAAATTTTGCATCAACAATACAAAGTTTAATAAGTTTAATGATAGTAGGAACTGGCAATGGTAAATCGTAATTAACCAGTTCTTCAGATAAGAAACTTAGTAAATCATCAACTGGAACTTTTGTAAACAAGGAGGTAACATCAAAACATATTGAAATCATTTAAATAGTCAAGGTGTTAATTTATCAACTATCTAAGTTGTTTTAACATTAAAATTATAAATTTTTCCAACAATTGGGCTCAAAATATCAACAAGGCATTTAGAAAGTTTATAAGAAACTGAACCTATGGAGCTAATAATTGGTCTAACAGGATTACCATAGCTCCATAGGTTCAGTTTCTTATAAACTTTCTAAATGGCTTGTTGATATTTTGAGCCAATTGTTGGAAAAATTTCTAATTTTAATGTTAAAAACAACTTAGATTTAGTTGATAAATTAAGCACCTTGACTGATTTAAATGATTTCAATATGGTTAGTTTTGGGTGTATCTCGGGAAGCTGCCTGTCAGTTCTGGGAGGCAGCAGCCAAGAAGGCATGCTTTGTGGTGGGTTTCCGACCGCTCTTTATTTTGTTTGCTGAGGTGGCTCGGTAGATGTGAGGCTGCTATCCCGGAGCTCTTGTTTACTTGCTTGAAGGGTAGGGTATGGCACGGTTCCACGCTGCATCTTCACTGCCCATGGGCTCGAGGCCCTCTCGGATAAGGGGATGAGCTTCGGTCCTTCCATGCCTCCTAGTGACTGTCCCTCAACTGTCCCTTTTTTTTTCTTTCCTTTTTCCTTTTTTCTTAAAATAACAAGAAAAGTGATAATATGGAAGAAGCACCTTTATTATGGAGTCTTCGCCCAGTGAAACCTCCTCCCAGGCCCTTTTTCTGATCCCACACCCTGTTCTGACCCGGCTTCATTATCGGACCATTCTCTGACTCTTCTCATATCCCTGTACCTTCTGCCGGTGACGCTTCATCACCTGCTTCAGGTGCTGTGATGTCACCCGTTTCTGTTCAAACCACTGCTTCTAGCATGTCTTTCACAATGCATCCGGCTTCCCGATTATGGTGCGACAGTTTTTGGATCGCCCACCTTCCTCAGGTCAGACAGCCCGCAGTACTACTAAACGTCCAAGACAACGTACTGATGACAGTTCGTTAGTGACCGCTCAAAAATGACCTACGCGACATTACCTTCGCGTACCGGGCTAACAAGTCCCGCAATGGACAAAATTCTTTTCTTTACAAACAATGTCTCAAACTGATTATCTTTCTGATCATGGAATTGGTAAAACTCTTTTATGGCACGCTGGCCAAAATACAGTGGTCCCTCCGTTCCAGAGGGATCGACTAAAACTGAAACACAAAAACTGAAGCCATTTTCCCCATAAGAAATAATGTAAATTCAATTAATCCGTTTCAGACACCCAGGAGTATTAACAAAAAATAATTTTTTAGAGATTAAATATAGATTTACATACAGAAAAGAATAACAAATAAATATAAATCACTAATAACATGTATACATGAACATTTAACATCACACTTACTTTTATTGGCGACTATTGTTGGTGTATGGAAGATGGAGAGGAGGAGAGAGGGAGGCGAGTTTATTGTTGGGAGGCAGGACAAAATGCTTCAATTTGACACTAATATCAG
Organism: Cherax destructor; assembly: GCA_009830355.1. NCBI lineage: Eukaryota > Metazoa > Arthropoda > Malacostraca > Decapoda > Parastacidae > Cherax > Cherax destructor. Next base: position 8,512 of record WNWK01023289.1, read on the forward strand.
CTCTATGGCTTATTTATCTATCACAATTCATCTAATATGACATAATAAACAATATAAATAACATAAAAACCTGATATACACTCTAGAACAAATAAAATATGTGTGTCATTACGAATGTGGTGGCGGGCATACTCGGTCCAGCTATGAAAACATCTTCCCATTCTTTCCTCCTTCAGACGCATTAGTATAAGAGAAAACGGAGTTTGTAATGCTAACTGCATTAGATCACTTTTTTCCAGTCGCTTCAAGGTGAACAGAAATCATTCCTGTCCAGGCTGGCTGGTAACAACAACAGCAGCAGCAACAACAACAACAACTGGTTTGTTGACAAAACTACCGAAACTTCTACACTCTCATTCTCTCTCGTTTATTCATTTAATCTTGTTTACTCACCTCTCACTCTACATTAAGACTGCCTCTTACCACCACTGCCTCTCATCAACACTGCCTCTCACCACCACTGCCTCTCACCACTGCCTCTCACTACCACTGCCTCTCACCACCACTGCCTCTAATCAACACTGCCCTCACCACCACTGCCTCTCACCTCCACTGCCTCTCATTAACACTGCCTCTCATCAACACTGCCTCTCACCACCCCTGCCTCTCACCACCACTGCCTCTCACCACCACTGCCTCTCATCACCACTGCCTCTCATCACCGCCTCTACCACCGCTTCTTTCCAGTCGCTTCAAGGTGTGAACAGAAATCATTCCTGTTCAGGCTGGCTGGTAACAACAACAGCAGCAGCAACAACAACAACAACAACCTGGTTTGTTGACAAAACTACCGAAACTTCTACACTCTCATTCTCTCTCGTTTATTCATTTAATCTTGTTTACTCACCTCTCACTCTACATTAAGACTGCCTCTTACCACCACTGCCCTCACCACCACTGCCTCTCATCACCACTGCCTCTCATCACCAGTCTCACCACCACTGCCTCTCACCACCACTGCCTCTCATCACCACTGCCTCTCACTACCACTGCCTCTCACCCTCACCACTGCCTCTCACCACCACTGCCTCTCACCACCACTGCCTCTCACCACCACTGCCTCTCACCACCACTGCCTCTCACCACTTTGCTACGATTTCTTTCTTTAATTCTATGGGGTTCCTCACTTTCTTTCAAAGGACTGACACTAGGAGCTTTCTTTGGGCCCGTGGTGGCTTATTTAGCAGTCACACACAATAATCAAGGGCCAAAACAATGGATTGTTAAGAAATGTTTTGTATGAACTCGCAGGATAATGTTCACTCAACCAGAAACAATGCTACACTGCCTGAGAATGTGTGGGAGGCGGGCTTCTTCTTTGTATGTGCGCTGGGCACTGGACAGGGTTCCGGACCAAGCACGAAAACGGAGGGAATCAAACGAAAACAGAGGTAAATTTTCCCTGAAAAAACTGCACGAAAACGGAAACACGCGAAAACAGAGATACACGAAAACGGAGGGACCACTGTATATCCTTCCACACTCTTCGAAGCGGAGCGTGAGTCGTAACAGTACAGAATTCAGAACAATCTTTTGCCCTCTCCCGTATCACTTCAGTAGATAACATACCAGTCACCGTTCATAAGCATACTACTATTAATTCTTGCAGTGGTACGTGGTCTTACAGTGTACCATTATACAAAGTGAGTTTTTGTCTTTCGGCAATATTTTGGAAAAATTAAACCTTCAGAACTTCCCTATTCTTAAGGTAGATACATACATCCTGCCCATTTGTGGGTGGAGGTGCTTCCCTAGTAACATCGGTCGTTTAACCTTCAATTGCTGTGAGCTTCCGTCCTCTGTATATATTGCAGGCCATCGCCTAGAGGTAGTAGTAGAGGTAGAGGTAGAAGTAGTTCCCACTCCCCAACAGTGTCATAATTGCTGGCATTTTGGGCACCCCGCTAAGCACTGCAGATCTGCAGTGGAATGCCCGATCTGCGGTGCGGCGGATCATTCCAATACGTCTTGTAGTATTCTCCCCTCTTGTCTCAATTGCAAGGAACCTCATCCTTTCTTTTCACACCGTTGTCAGGTCTATTGTAATGAACGAAAGATCTGTTATCTTAAGGAGCTTAAGGGCCTTACACTATGGCTGTCTCTCAGCTCCGCCTTCAAGGAAAACTTCCTCATGTCCCATTTGCTCGGGTAGCCCGAAGACCTCTAACCTCGATGGCCCTCCCGCCTCCCATTCCCTCTGCGTCCATGTCATCCAAGATCACTCCAATTTCTAATTCTTTTGCGGTTTTATCGTCTGACAATCCTACCTCCGCACCACTTCCTGCTTCTGCTTCTTCATCTCGCTCACTTACCCCTCAGTCTACGAGACCTTGCAGCCCTACATTTTCTTTGCATCCATCACCTGTACAGTTGAATCTAATTCTACTTTGGAGCCTAGTTCTCACCCCCTTCCAGCTCTCACACGAAGGTGGAGTTCACCCCCTTGTGAGTCCCCTTACCTGTTTCCCACCCCTATCTTCCTAGTTAGCCTCAATCCCCTTCCTCTCCTGTTACACTGCAGACTATTCCCCCCCGCCAACGCATTCTCCAAGTTCTACCACCCTAGTCTTTGTTTCCATAGTTACTTGCTCTCTTCAATGCTCTCCTGTCTCTCATCTGCATTGGTTTACAGAAAGACTTGACAGATTGGGAAACTAAATCTTCTACCCCCTTACAATAACCCTTTTGGCAAATTACTCTGCCAACCGTTGCCCACATTGAGATAAACATTTATCGTATTTACCATTACAATAGGATGAGTATGGCAAATGTGTTCGGATTTTAATGGGCCCCTTGTATTACCAGATGTGTCGCAGCTTGACCAGCCTTTACCATGAGTGAATAGCATCACTTCATGTGTTAGCGAGAGTGCTAGATGCCCTTGAAATGGGAAAACTTCATAGTGGAAGCCCTTTGGTAAAGAAAGTGACAAACACTATAGAATTGAAGAAAGAAATTGTAGGAAAGTACCAAAGTGGAGGAGGAAGAGAGAGGGAGAATGTGCCTTCTTCAGTGATTCTATAATATGTACTATACTAAAGCAGCATGAGTCGATAAAGGCTATAGCACCAGCCAGCGATGAAGTGTAGCATTAACAGTGTAGCAAGTAAGTTAAGTGATTAAGCGATAGAAAAATGACGACATGAAACTTAACTCCATTGTTGTTTGAGGTATATAGGGCCAACGCCACCCTCTGCCACCAACTCTTCCAAGGCAAGTGTAGATTATTTCTTATTTATAAAGTGTAAATATTTCTTATTTATAAATTACAGTCATCCCTTGGTTTTCTTGTTTAATCCGTTCCAGATGGATCAACTAAAACCAAAATCGGCAAAAAACAAAACCAAAACTAGCACCTGAGGGTGCTAGTGTTGTCTTGGAGGATAGTTCTCCTGAGGGTGCTAGTGTTGTACTGGAGGACAGTGCTCCTGAGGGAGCTAGTGTTGTCCTAGAAAACAGTGCTCCTGAGGGTGCTAGTGTTGTCCTGGAGGATAGTTCTCTTGAGGGTGCTAGTGTTGTCCTGGAGGACAGTCCTAAGGGTGCTAGTGTTGTCCTAGAAGACAGTGCTCCTGAGGGTGCTAGTGTTGTCCTGGTGGACAGTGCTCCTGAAGGTGCTAGTGTTGGAGATGAAACAAAGGGGATGTTAGCACTAGTGCTGAAGATAGAAATGAGACAGGAAAACACGCACCAATAGGGAATACATTAGGGAACACAGTCACAAAAAAACAAAGCAAACACAAACCAGGCCTATGCAAATATTATGCATTTGGTATCTGCAGGCATGGAATTTCTGGGAAAACAGATGGGACATGCAACTTTGACCACCCCAGAAAATGCCGTGCCCATATGACAACAGGAAAATGCAACCTCCCTTTCTGTAAGCTTTTCCACCCTAAAATGTGTCACTCATCAGTTCAGGAAAGACAGTGCTATAACCTATATTGCCAGGCACACCACCTAAAGGGTACAAGACGACACAGAACATCCAGACCATGGGAAAACCTGGGTAGCCAAAGCCACTCCAGAGAGAGGGTTTTTAGCGCAAGGAAGGAAAAAAAGCTGGCAGGAAATGACAGAAATCGTACACCAACTGCAATAATTTCTGGAGTGGAACCACAGTCAATGGCCTCCACTCCAGAACAAGAGATATTAGTGCCAGGAAAAAAAGACCCACCCCATACCACCAATACCACCAATCCGACGACATTCATCTTTGCAAATATACAGGGTCTAAAGCCAGCAACAAACAACAAGATACCTTACATCCGTGGACTCCTTACAGAGTCAAATGCAATGTTTGCGGCTTTCACAGAGACCCACATAAAGGATCACTTGGACAATGAAATATGGATCCCTGGCTACAACCTATACAGATGTGACAGAGTGAACAGGCAAAAGGGGGGTTGGCCTGTATATCACAGAGTCACTTATATGCTCAGAACTACTAAATGCCTCAAATGATGTAGTTGAAGTTTTAGCAGTAAAGATCGAGAATCAAAACCTGGTCATCGTGGTTGTATACAAGCCTCCAGATGCAACGTCCCAACAATTCCAGGAACAGCTTCTGAAAATTGACCAATGTCTGGAAAACCTTCCAGCCCCTGCCCCCAACATCTTGCTCCTGGGGGACTTCAACCTAAGGCACCTAAAATGGAGGAATATTGCAAATAATGTGGTAGCAGAGATAACACCAGGAGGCAGCTCAGATGAAAACTCGCACACACACAAGCTTTTAAATCTCTGCACCAAATTCACCTTAAACCAGCAAATAATAGAGCCTACAAGATTGGAGAATACACTGGACCTCATCTTCACTAACAATGATGATCTGATACGAAATGTCATCATATCAAAAACGATATACTCAGATCACAACATAATAGAGGTCCAGACATGCATGAGGGGGGCCCCAGATCGACAAAATGTGATCAGTCGCGAGGGAGCCTTCTCCAATTTCAACTTCACTAACAAAAACATAAGGTGGGGTCAAGTAAACCAAATCCTAAATGATATAAACTGGGAAGATAGCCTAATCATCACGGATCCTAACCTATGTCTAGAACAAATTAACTCTCTGGCACTTGAGGTTTGCTCAAGGCAAATTCCCTTAAGGAAAAGGAGGAGAAGATGTAAACTAGAAGAGAGAGGCGCTCCCTATACAGGCGAAGGCAAAGAATAACAGAGCGGCTACAAGAGGCCAATATATCTGAAATACGTAGGGAGGCACTGGTCAGAGAAATAGCAATCATCGAATTAAAACTAAACGAATCTTACAGGAATCAAGAAACGCGGGAAGAACTAAAAGCCATAAATGAAATTGAAAGAAACCCAAAGTATTTCTTTTCTTATGCCAAAACAAAGTCGAGAACAACATCCAGTATTGGGCCCCTACTAAAACGAAATGGGTCTTACACAGATGACAGCAAGGAAATGAGTGAGTTACTAAAGTCCCAGTATGACTCAGTTTTTAGTGAGCCGCTAACCAGACTTAAAAGTTGAAGACCTAAATGAATTTTTTATGAGAGTGCCACAGAACCTGGTAGATGCAAGCCTATCTGACATTACCCTGACGCCACATGACTTTGAAAAGGCGATAAATGATATGCCCATGCACTCCGCTCCAGGCCCTGACTCATGGAACTCAGTGTTCATCAAGAACTGCAAGAAGCCCCTATCACGTGCTTTTAACATCCTATGGAGAGGGAGCATGGACACTGGGGTCGTCCCGCAGTTACTAAAAACAACAGACATAGCCCCACTCCACAAAGGCGGCAGTAAAGCAATGGCAAAGAACTACAGACCAATAGCGCTAATGTCCCATATCATAAAAATCTTTGAAAGGGTTCTAAGAAGCAAGATCGCCACTCATCTAGATAACCATCACTTACACAACCCAGGGCAGCATGGGTTTAGAGCAGGTCGCTCCTTTTTGTCCCAACTACTGGACCACTATGACAAGGTCCTGGATGCTCTAGAGGACAAACAGAATGCAGATGTTATATACACACACTTTGCAAAAGCCTTTGACAAGTGTGACTATGGTGTGATAGCACACAAAATGCGTGATAAAGGAATAACAGGAAAAGTTGGTAGATGGATCTATAATTTCCTAACAAGTAGAACACAAAGAGTAGTAGTCAACAGAGTAAAGTCTGAGGCAGCTAATGTGAAAAGCTCTGTTCCACAAGGCACAGTACTCGCTCCCATCCTGTTCCTCATCCTCATATCGGACATAGACAGGGATATATGCCACAGTGCCGTGTCTTTCTTTGCAGATGACACCCGAATCTGTATGACAGTGTCCGCCGTTGAAGACACTGCAAGACTCCAAGCAGACATAAACCAAATCTTTAAATGGGCTGCAGAAAACAATATGAAGTTCAATGATGAGAAATTTCAATTACTCAGATACGGAAAACGTGAGGAAATTAAAATCTCATCGGAGTACAAAACTAATTCCAACCACACAATAGAGCGAAAAACTAATGTCAAAGACCTGGGAGTGATCATGTCAGAGGATCTCACCTTCAAGGACCATAACACCATAGCAATCGCATCTGCTAGAAAAATGACAGGATGGATAATGAGAACCTTCAAAACCAGGGATGCAAAGCCTATGTTGACACTTTACAAATCTCTTGTTCTATCTAGGCTGGAATATTGCTGCACACTAACTGCACCTTTCAAGGCAGGTGAAATTGGTGACCTTGAAAATGTGCAGAGAACCTTCACGGCACGCATAACTGCGATAAATCACCTCAATTACTGGGAATGCTTGAAGTTTGTAAACCTGTACTCCCTAGAACGCAGGCGGGAGAAATACACTGTTATACAGTGGTCCCTCGGTTTTCGTGTATCTCTGTTTTCGTGTATTTCAGTTTTCGTGTAGTTTTTTCGTGGAAAATTGCCCTCTGTTTTCGTGTGTTCCCTCCGTTTTCGTGCTCGGTCCGGAACCTGTCCACCAGTGCCGCGCACATACAAAGGCCGTAGGCCCGCCACCCACGCACCTCCCACGCACATTGCCACCCAGTCTAGCATTGTTTACGCTTGACTGAACATCACCCCAGGAGTTTATACAAAATATTTATTAACAATTCATTGTTTTTGGGCCTTGATTATTGTGTGTGACTACTAAATAAGCTACCATGGGCCCAAAGAAAGCTCCTAGTGCCACTTCTTTGGTAAAGAAAGTGAGGAACACCATAGAACTGAAGAAAGAAATAATAGAAAAATATGATAGTGGTGTATGTATTGCTGAGCTCACCAGGATATACAAGAAAGCCCCAACAACCATCGGTTCCATTGTGTATAAGAGAAAAGCAATCACTGAAGCTAATGTTGCGAAAGGGGTGAATACAATAACCAAACAGAGATCACAAACAATAGAAAATATGGAGAAATTGTTGTTGCTGTGGATAAACCAAAAACTTCTAGCGGGTGATAGTATTGTGCAATCCATCATACGTGAAAAAGCAAGGCAGTTGCATGCCGATCTTGTCAAGAAAATGCCTGGAACCAGTGAAGTTGATGTTGATGAATTTAAGGCCAGCAAAGGCTGGTTCGAAAAATTTAAGAGGCGAACTGGCATACACAGTGTTGTAAGGCATGGTGAGGGTGCCAGTTCAGATAAAGATGGGGCTGAAAAATTTGTGCGCGACTTTAAAAAATATGTAGAGGCTGAAAATTTCAAACCCCAACAAGTGTTTAATTGTGACGAAACAGGCCTCTTTTGGAAGAAAATGCCAAGGAGGACCTACATCACGCAGGAGGAAAAGGCAATGCGAGAACACAAGCCTATGAAAGACAGGCTAACTCTAATGTTGTGTGGTAACGCTAGTGGGGATTTCAAAGTGAAGCCTTTACTCGTGTATCACTCTGAAAATCCCAGAGTTTTCAGGGACTACAGTGTTGACAAGAGTAAATTGTGTGTGTTTTGGAAGTCTAATGCTAAGGCATGGGTCACTAGGGAAATTTTCCTGGAATGGTTTAATCAAGTGTTTGGCCCCAGTGTGAAGAAATATTTATTGGAGAATAAATTACCACTTAAGTGCCTCCTGGTAATGGACAATGCTCCTGGTCATCCTCAAGACTTGGACGACCAAATGTCTAAGGATTTCAGATTTGTAAAAGTGAAGTTCTTGCCTCCTAACACCACTCCTCTCCTCCAGCCCATGGACCAGCAGGTCATTTCAAATTTTAAAAAACTGTACACCAAAGCAATGTTTCAAAGGTGTTTTGATGTGACCAATGACACTAAATTGACCCTAAAAGAGTTCTGGAAGGGTCACTTCGATATCTTCCATTGCATAGGCCTTATAGATAAAGCTTGGCAGGGAGTGACCTCCAGGACGATGAACTCTGCTTGGAGAAAGTTGTGGCCAGATTGTGTCCCAGATAGGGATTTTGAAGGGTTTGAAGCTAACCCTGAGGAGCCTATGGAAGTTGTGGAAAATATTGTGGAATTGGGGACTTCCATGGGGTTGGATGTGAATGGAGAGGATGTGGAAGAGTTGGTGGAGGACCACAATGAAGATCTAACCACTGAAGAGCTGCAAGAGCTTGAGCTGCAACAACAACAAAACAGATCTGAGGAAATTGCTTCAGTGGAGGAACAGAGATGTAAGGTGCCTTCTTCAGAGATTAAGGAGATTTGTGCAATTTGGAGTAGGGTGCAATCATTTGTGGAGGAACATCACCCTGACAAAGATGTTGGAATCCGTCTCATCAACATGTTCAATGACAATCTGTTTTCCCATTTTAGGGACATTTTAAAGAGACGCCAGACACAGAGCTCTCTGGAGAGATATTTAGTGCCACAGGTGTGCAGTGACTCTGAAGCTGGTCCTAGTGGGATTAAAAGACAAAGAAGGGAAGTGACCCCAGATGAGGACTTGGTACCTAGAGTCCTTATGGAGGGATTCCCTTCCAAAATTAGGGACTCTACCCTCTCCCCTCCTATTTCTCTTCCATCCAGCAACATCAGTCTTCAGTAAAGGTAAGTGCCACATTCATTTCATTCATTTGTGCATGTAAATCTATCTTTAAGGCCCCCCAAATTTTTTTTTTCCAAATTTCTGGGTTTCTGGAACGGATTAATTGAATTTCCATTATTTCTTATGGGGAAAATGGTTTCAGTTTTCGTGTGTTTCAGTTTTAGTGACTCCCTCTGGAACGGATTAAACACGAAAACCGAGGGACCACTGTATACACGTGGAAAATTCTCGAGGGATTAGTACCAAACTTGCACACAAAAATCACTCCCTACGAAAGCAAAAGACTCCGCAGGCGATGTAACATCCCCCCAATGAAAAGCAGGGGTGCCACTAGCACGTTGAGGGACAACACAATAAGTGTCAGGGGCCCAAGATTGTTCAACTGCCTCCCAGCATACATAAGGGGGATTACCAACAAACCCCTGGCTGTCTTCAAGCAGGCACTGGACAGGCACCTAAAGTCGGTACCTGACCAGCCAGGCTGTGGTTTGTACGTTTGACTGCGTGCGGCCAGCAGTAACAGCCTGGTTGATCAGGCTCTGGTCCAACATGAGGCCTGGTCACAGACCGGGCCGCGGGGGCGTTGACCCCTGGAATTCTCTCCAGGTAAACTCCAGGTAAGAAATAATGGAAATTCAATTAATCCTTTCCAGAAACCCAGAAGTTTTGAAAAAAAATTTGGGGGCCTTAACCCTTTGGGGGTCCAAGGGGTCTCTCTGAAACTCGTTCTCAGGGTCCACGAATTTAAAAAAAAAAATTATTTTTTCTTATGGAATGATAGAGAATCTTTTTCCGATCATAACGCCACAAAAATTATGAAATTTGATCGAAAACTAACGGAATTATGCTTTTGCGAAGTTAGCGGTAGCCATGACACTTACGCAGCGGCGATTTCGCCCACTTTGAGCCCTATTTTCGGCACATTCCAATGTTTGTCTACTAAAATTATAGCTATTTAGCTAGAACTCCCTTTCTTCTATCGATTGAGTACAGGAAACCGCCTATTTACCAATTTCAACTACCCAAAATAGTGGTCAGAAAATGGCAATTTGGCCAATTTCACACAAATTTCAAACGATGCCAATTTCAAAATAGGGTCCATAATAAACAAGGCAGACATTCCTGGCACTAAAATAACATCTTCTCTGTTCATTAGTCACGTCTCCAGGCCCCTCTTACATTACTTTTGCTTTCCATTTTGAATTTTTATTCTCACAAAAAAATAGAAGATTTACTGTTATGTATACAACTGCATCACTGTAAAAATGGTATAAATAATATCAGAGCACTTGTGCATGAATATTAGACTTGCCAGTTGATGTGTATTGGATGCATGGTGTGATTTGTTTACTTTTGAACATCGTCAAAAATCGAACATTTTCGCTACTTTGAGCTCAATTTCAAGGTACTTGTTATTGTAAAACCAATCAAAATCATCCTAATTTCTGTAATATATCTTCCATTCTATCAAATGAGACCAAGAAAACGAGAATACAACACTAAATACCATATGAAAATAGACTGCAAAGTCGCTGTTTTAAACCAAAAACACGGTCAGAGTTTTTTTTCCCTCATTATGCACTGTGTGGTGTAGGAATTTTTTTATACTGCGCACACTGACCGCACAGACCCATTCTATCACATCTAGGCCTAACAGCCTGTTTCTGCTTGATTTGAGGGCGCTAGAATTTAGGCGTACTAGTACGTCAATAACCCCAGTGCGTAAGACGTACTTGTACGACCATAACCCCGAAAGGGTTAAAGATAGATTTATATGAAGACTGATGTTGCTGGATGGAAGAGAGGGTGGAGGGGAGAGGGAAGAGACCCTATTTTTTGGAAGGGGAATCCCTCTCCATAAGGACTCTAGGTACCAAGTACTTATCTGGGGTCACTTCCCTTCTTTGTCTTTTAATCCCACTAGGACCAGCTTTATAGTCACTGCACACATGTGGCACTAAATATCTGTCCAGAGAGCTCTGTGTCTGGCGGCTGTTTAAAATGTCCCTAAAATGGGAAAAGAGATTGTCATTGAACATGTTGATGAGACTGATTGCAACATCTTTGTCAGGGTGATGTTCCTCCACAAATGAATGCACCCTACTCCACATTCCACAAATCTCCTTAATCTCTAAAGAAGGCACCTTACATCTCTCTTCCTCCACTGAAGCAATTTCCTGAGTTGTAGTTTGATGGTGTTGCAGCTCAAGCTCTTGCAGCTCTTCAGTGGTTAGATCTTCATTGTGGTACTCCACCAACTCTTCCACATCCTGGCTACTCACATCCAACCCCATACAATTCCCCAATGCCACAATACTCCTCACTTTCTTTATCAAAGAACTGGCACTAGGAGCTTTCTTTGGGCCCATGGTAGCTTATTTAGTAGTCACACACAATAATCAAGGGCCAAAAACAATGAATTGTTAATAAATGTTTTGTATGAACTCCTGGGGTGATGTTCACTCAAGCATAAACGAAAAAAGTGAGTGAAAACCAAAATCGTTTCCATAACATTTACATTATAATGACCACGTAAACTGTAACTGCATTGCAATTAATTGTTCTAAATGTTATCCCACTCAATTAGTTGCATTGCTACAATTAATTGATATGTTCAACTTATATTCAAACTTTATAACTTTGATGCACAACTATACTTATTTTATAAATTATCAACCATAACTTTTTACCATGTAGTTTACAATTAAGTAGTCCTAAGAATGCCCGCAATGCACAGCATATTAGGGGCTTTTGGCATGTACATCTTATCAGTAACCATGTCTCAATAAAGTATTATTATTATTATTATTATTATTATTATTATTATTATTATAAGGGATGACTGTAAAGTGTAAATATTTCTTCTTTATAAATTAAAGTGTAAATATTTCTTATTTATAAATTACGTACATTGTTTCAGTGTGAATTAGTGGTGGTGGCCTGCTGCCTCCACCACCAGCAGTATATGTACGGCTTATGGTCTCTGGCTCTTATAAACCCAACAACAATAACACACTACCACCAGTCCTCACATTCGTAATGACATATTTTATTCATTCTAGAGTATATATCATGTTTCTATGTTATTAATATTGTTTATTATGTCATATTAGACGAATTGTGATATATAAATATGCCGTAGAGTTTATAAAAGTGTCGTATTGAACGGCTATCTTGTCTTGCCTCCAAACAAATTCTCCTGCCTCTCTCATACGCCAACAAGTCTTCAGTAAAGGTAAAACTGATTCAAATGTTCATTTATCCATTATAATTAGTGCTTTATATTTATTTCTCATTGTTTTCTGTATGTAAAACTATAGTATTTATTCTTTAAAAAAATGAATTTTTGGTGAATATTTTTGGGTGGAAACGGATTAATTGTATTTACATTACAGTCATCCCTCCGTTTTCGTGTATCTCTGTTTTCGTGTATTTCAGTTTTCGTGCAGTTTTTTCAGGGAAAATTGACCTCTGTTTTCGTGTGATTCCCTCCATTTTCGTGCTTGGTCCGGAACCCTGTCCAGTGCCCAGCGCACATACAAAGCCCGCAAGCCCGCCTCCCACGCACATTCTCAGGCAGTGTAGCATTGTTTCTGGTCGAGTGAACATTATCCTGCGAGTTCATACAAAACATTTCTTAACAATCCATTGTTTTTGGCCCTTGATTATTGTGTGTGACTGCTAAATAAGCCACCATGGGCCCAAAGATAGCTCCTAGTGTCAGTCCTTTGGTAAAGAAAGTGAGGAACACCATAGAATTAAAGAAAAATCGTAGCAAAGTGGTGAGAGGCAGTGGTGATGAGAGGCAGTGGTGGTGAGAGGCAGTGGTGATGGGAGGCAGTAGTGGTGAGAGGCAGTGGTGATGAGAGGCAGAGGTGGTGAGAGGCAGTGGTGATGAGGCAGTGGTGAGAGGCAGTGGTGATGAGAGGCAATGGTGGTGAGAGGCAGTGGTGATGAGAGGCAATGGTGGTGAGAGGCAGTGGTGATGAGAGGCAGTGGTACTTGTTTGTTGGTTGAGGCAGTGTTAGAGGCAGTGGTGGTAAGAGGCAGTCTTAATGTAGAGTGAGAGGTGAGTAAACAAGATTAAATGAATAAACGAGAGAGAATGAGAGTGTAGAAGTTTCGGTAGTTTTGTCAACAAACCAGTTGTTGTTGTTGTTGTTGCTGCTGTTGTTACCAACCAGCCTGGACAGGAATGATTCCTGTTCACACCTTGAAGCGACTGGAAAGAAGCGGTGGTAGGCGGATGAGGCAGGGTGATGAGAGGCAGTGGTGGGAGGGCAGTGGTGGTGGCAGTGGTGGTGAGAGGCAGTGGTGGTGAGAGGCAGTGGTGGTGAGAGGCAGTGGTGATGAGAGGCAGTGGTGGTGAGAGGCAGTGGTGGTGAGACTGGTGATGAGAGGCAGTGGTGGTGAGAGCAGTGGTGGTGAGAGGCAGTGGTGGTGAGAGGCAGTGATGGTGAGAGGCAGTGTTGATGAGAGGCAGTGGTGGTGAGAGGCAGTGGTGGTGAGAGGCAGTGGTGATGAGAGGCAATGGTGGTGAGAGGCAGTGGTGATGAGAGGCAGTGGTGCTTGTTTGTTGGTTGAGGCAGTGTTAGAGGCAGTGGTGGTGAGAGGCAGTGGTGGTAAGAGGCAGTCTATTGTAGAGTGAGAGGTGAGTAAACAAGATTAAATGAATAAACGAGAGAGAATGAGAGTGTAGAAGTTTCGGTAGTTTTGTCAACAAACCAGTTGTTGTTGTTGTTGCTGCTGCTGCTGTTGTTGTTACCAGCCAGCCTGGACAGGAATGATTCCTGTTCACCTTGAAGCGACTGGAAATAAGTGATCTAATGCAGTTAGCATTACAAACTCCCTTTTCTCTTATACTAATGCGTCTGAAGGAGGAAAGAATAGGAAGATGTTTTCATAGCTGGACCGAGTATGCCCGCCACCACATTCGTAATGAGACACATATTTTATTCATTCTAGAGTGTTTATCACGTTTTTATGTTATTTATATTGTTTATTATGTCATATTAGATGAATTGTGATAGATAAATAAGCCGTAGAGCTGATATTAGTGTCAAATTGAAGCATTTTGTCCTGCCTCCCAACAATAAACTCGCCTCCCTCTCTCCTTTCCATCTTCCATACATCAACAAGAGTCGCCAATAAAAGTAAGTGTGATGTTAAATGTTCATTTATACATGTTATTAGTGCTTTATATTTATTTGTTATTCTTTTCTGTATGTAAATCTATATTTAATCTCTAAAAAATTATTTTTTGTTAATACTCCTGGGTGTCTGAAACGGATTAATTGAATTTACATTATTTCTTATGGGGAAAATGGCTTCAGTTTTCGTTGATTTCAGTTTTAGTCGATCCCTCTGGAACGGATTAAGCACGAAAACGGAGGGACCACTGTATTTCTTATGGGAAATATTAGTTCAACTTTCGGCCAGGTCGAGTTGAGGCCTAGCTCCTGGAACAGATTACAGCTGATACTCGGGGGTCCACTGTAATGTCTTTTCTACAATGGAATATTCGTGGCCTTAGGGGCAATCGAGGAGAACTCCAAGTGTTGCTTTCCCAGTTGTCCCCAGTATGTGTTCAGTTACAAGAGCCCAAACTTTGTTCTGCTGTCATTCACCCCGTTTCGGGCTACGAGCTGTTACACTCTTCCGATCCCTTACCTGACGAATCATTTAATGAAAGCGTGCTTCTTGTGCGCGTTGATATAGCGCATCAACAAGTTTTTGTTTGTTCCCTGAGCTGCATTATACTGCAGCTCACATTTATTTATACAGATGGTTTACAGTTTGCTCTCTTTATCTTTCTCCTCCTGTGCATTCTGTATCTCTGATGTCGCGTTTTTAATTTCTTCTCTACTGCCGCCCATCTTGTTGGGTGATTTTAACACTCGCCATCACCTGTGGGGAGGGTCCCACTGAGACTTTTGAGGTGATCAGTTGGAGACTCTTCTCTCTTCTCATCTTCTTCATGTTTTAACCCTTTCAGGGTTTTCGCCTTACTAGTTCCGCTTACACACCAGGGTTATTGACGTACTAGCACGCCTAAATTCTAGCACCCTCAAATCAAGCGGAAACAGGCTGGTAGGCCTAGATGTGAGAGAATGGTTCTGTGCGGTCAGTGTGCGCAGTATAAAAAAAATCCTGCACCACACAGTGCGTAATGAGGAAAAAAAACCTCTGACCATGTTTTTGGTTTAAAACAGCGACTTTTCAGTCTATTTTTGTATGGTATTTATGGTTGTATTCTTGTTTTCTTATTCTCATATGATAGAATGGAAGATATATTACAGAAATAGAGATAATTTTGATTGGTTTCATGATGACAGGTACCTTGAAACTGAGCGCAAAGTAGCAAAAATGTTCGATTTTTACCGATGTTCAAGAGTAAACAAATCACGCCATGTGTCCAATACACATCAACTGGCGAGTCTAATATTCTTGCACAAGTGTGCTGATATTATTTATACCGTTTTTACAATGATGCAGTAGTATATATAACAGAAAATCTTCTGTTTTTTTGTGAGAATAAAAATTCAAAATGGAAAGCAAAAGTAATGTAAGAGGGGCCTGGAGACGTGACTAATGAACAGATGTTATTGGATTAAAGGCTACCTGTCCAACAGAAAGTCTTCTGTGTTGTTCCAGGGGCATAGAAGTATAACTAAAGACTTTGAATTAGGAACCCCACAGGGAGGTGTGCTCAGTCTCACTCTATTCAATATTCTAATTAATGCCTTACTTAATGCTATGCCTAGCCAGCCCCATCATTATATGATCAGTTTCGCTGATGATATAATGATTCACACCACCGGATTCTCCAACACCCAAAACATCCTTAACTATGTACTAGCCTCGTGTCAGGACCTGGGGTTGATAATCTCTACTGATAAAACAAAGATACTCAATAGGCGTCCTCCTCGACAGAGAGGCACAGTTCGCCAGATCCAGTTGCATGATGGGTCTCTTTTAGAATATGTAAACAGATACAGGTATCTAGGCTTTGAGGTCCCACTACTTGGACCTGTTGTAACGAGACTTTGTCGTCAATACAAAGAAAGGCTGAGAGCACTTAGAGTTGTGGCAGGGTTTCACCCCAGGTATGGTGCTAATGTTAAAATTGTGAAAATGATGTATCTTGCTTATATTAGATCATTAGTTGATTATGCTGCCCCACTACTTGCTCTTGTGTCTGACTGGAAGCTTGGAGGGTTGGAAAACTGCAGAACGAAGCAATGAGGATCATTTTAGGATGCCTCGTACTGCCAAAATTTTAAATATGCAGAAAGAACTTGATATTCCAAGCATCAGAGATCGTGTTACTGAAAGAAATATCCTAATTGGGGTTAATATGCTCAGGCAAGCCCATTCAAACCCATGCACAGAAGCCCTCCAAACTTTCCTCAGCACTGGTGAACATCCCTCCAGATGGATCGAAAAAACTGGAACCGACCTCCGCATGAATCAGATACATGATCTGTGGCAAGTAAGGCAACAGCGGCACTTCTCCGCTCCATGGAATATTACCCCATTCCAAACTACCATCCCTCCATTTCCCCCCAAACTACTTCTTAAATCACAACCAAAGCTTCGCCTTGAAGCCAAACATGATACCATCAAATTATCAAAAACAGACGAACCTCTACTCTCACCAACTGAGACAGTAAACAGACTTAATGTTTTCTTCTCCACCATAGGAAAGAATCTAGAAAGTAAAATCCCAAGCTCGAACAAATGTCCAACAGACTACCTCGCCAACACCTACCCTAATACGCTATTCCTAGCTCCTACCGACCCAATAGAAGTCTTGCTCATAATCAACACCCTTAAAAACAAGGCAGGAGACATAAATAGCTTACCACATTTTATGTACAAAAAAGCTTCACAGGTACAGTCACCAATTATTGCAACACTATTCAATAAATCCATTGAAACCTCCACATTCCCATCAATTCTCAAAATAGCAAGGGTCACCCCAATCCATAAAGGAGGTGATCAAACAGAATTGAATAATTATAGACCAATATCTAATTTACCACTGCTCTCTAAAATCTTTGAAAAATTAATTCATAGACAGATCTATTCCTACCTCATCTCACACAACGTACTCAACCCCAGTCAGTTTGGATTCAGGACCAACAAAAGCACAAATGATGCCATTATACACATGCTAGAGTTAATATATACCAAACTTGAGAAGAAAAGTTCCACTGGGAATCTTCATTGATCTACGCAAAGCTTTTGATACAGTCGATCATGATTTACTGCTTACAAAACTAGCACACTATGGTATAAGAGGGCACTCGCTCAACTACATAAAGTCATACCTCAGTAACAGAAGCCAATACGTGTACACAAATGGAGCAAACTCTTCCACACAGCAAATTACAGTCGGAGTCCCTCAAGGAAGTGTACTGGGTCCACTCTTATTCCTCATTTACATCAATGACCTACCTAATGCATCACAACTACTCAAACCCATATTATTTACAGATGACACAACATATGTCTTCTCTCACCCAAATCCAGTCATACTGGCCAATACTGTTAATGCAGAATTACAGAAAATATCAACATGGATGACGACTAATAAACTTACTCTAAATACTGACAAGACCTACTTTATACAGTTTGGAAACAGCGTTACAAATGTTCCACTTAACATAACACTCAATGGTTCACCCATCACAAGACTCAAAGAGGGAAAATTCCTAGGAATCCACATTGACAGTAGCCTTAAATTCTAAACACACATACTACAAATTTCCAAGAAAATCTCTAAGACAGTAGGCATATTATCTAAGATACGCTACAATGTGCCTCAATCAGCTCTCCTTGCACTACATCACTCGCTCATTTACCCATATCTCACATATGGAATCTGTGCATGGGGATCAACAACATTAAATCACCTTAGACCACTCATAACCCAGCAAAAGGCTGCAGTCAGAATGATAACAAATTCCCACTCTAGACAGCATACTCCACCAATATTCAAAAGCCTAAAACTACTCACCATAAAGAACATTCACACTTATTCATGTGCCTATTACATACATAGAACTCTACATTCTATTATAAACCCTCCGCTCAAAATTCTCCTCACCAACTTTAATAGGACCCATGACCATAACACAAAATACAGATCACTTTTTGATGTACCCCATGTCCACAGCAACCTATGAAAGAATTCTATGCACATAAAGGGCCCCAGAATCTGGAATTCATTTCCAGGAAATGCTAAAATAACCTTGTCTGAAAATCAATTTAAGACTCTTCTCAAAAACCACCTACTCACCCTAAACTAAATACTCATACAGTAAATTGCTTTAAAAAATACTCAAAGTTATTTTCCTATAAAATAATTTCAATTTTTACAATTATGTTACCACCTAATCATCCTAAACTAAATACTCAAACTGTAAATTACTCTCAAAATTCTCAATGTTATTTTCATTAAGATAATTTAATTTTTACTATTATGTTCCATCCTACTAAACACTAGTTACAATGTCTATCATCATTTTGTAATGAACAATGTATTATCATCATATCATAATTTGAACGATCTACCAATACAAACTCACTCAATTACTCCAATATTATGTTCATAGTCTATAAGCCATTAGATTAAGCTGCCCCTAATGCCAAGGCATGCCAGAGGCTCTCTTTGCACCTCAATTTATGATTGTAATGTAAACCTATGTACACAAGCAAAGAAATAAAATTGTATTGTATAAGTGTATTTTTTTAAATGCTTTTGTAAGTGTATTTTTGGGGGTCTAAAAGGACTAGTCTACTTTACATTATTCCTTATGGGAATAAATTTGTTTGGTAATGGCACTTGAACAGCATTCTGGAACGAAAAAATCACGAAAACCAGGGGTCTACTGTACCTTGTTCACTGAATTAAATAATTTATTAACCCTTTCAGGGTCCGTGCCATAGTTCTACGGCTTTGAGTTGAGGGTCCAAACCGTAGTTCTACGCCATGAGCTCAGCTCACTCAGATAAGCTGTGAGCGGTAAATTTGGGCCTAGATATGAGAGAATACATCTATGTGGTAAGTGTGCACCACATAAAACAAATCCTGCAGCACACAGTGCATGATGAGAGAAAAAACTGAGACCGTAATTTTCAATTAAAACAGCGACTTTGCAGTGTTTTTCATATGCTTTTTAAAGTTGTATTTGCGATTTCTTGGTATCATTTGATAGAATGTAAGATATGTTACAGAAATAGAGATGATTTTTATTGGTTTTAGTAATGGAAATGGCTTGAAACTGAGCTCAAAGTAGTGGAAATGTTAAATTTTTGTCTATGTTCAAGAGTAAATAAATGACCTCACACATTTAATACGCGCAAGCTGGTGGGTCTAATATACATTCACAAATGTGGTGATATTATTTATACAATTATTACAATACAGTGGACCCCCGAGTTTCGTAAGGTTCTTATTGCGTAAAGATCGTGTTTCGTAAGCTTTTTTCGATTTCGAGAATCGTAAACTGGCTCGTGTTTCGTAACGTATTAGACCTGTCCGCCTGCTCCGCGCCTGCGCAGGACACAGGACGCCGCCAGTGAAGCGTTGTTTACCATTGAGAGAACATTACCCAGCGTGCTCTTTCAAACATTCACAATACATTTGGTGTCTTTTTTGGTGGTTTAGTGATTGTCACTGTGAAATAAGTCACCATGGGTCCAAAGAAGCTTCCTAGTGGCACCCCTTTGGTAAAGAAAGTGAGGAACACCATCGAACTGAAGAAAGAGCTTATAGAAAAATATGAGAGCGGCGTACGTCTGAATGAGCTTCCCAGGATGTACAAGAAAACCCCATCTACTATCAGCTCTATCCTGGCAAAGAGAAATGAGATTAAGGAAGCTAATGTTGCAAAAGGGGTTGATATGTTAACGAAAAATAGATCGAAAACAGTGGATGAGGTTGAGTTGTTGTTGTTGGTGTGGATCAATGAAAAACAGAGAGCGGGTGATAGTATTTCCATGGCGATAATTTGTGAAAAGGCAAGGAAGTTGCACGCAGATCTTGTCAAGACAATGCCTGGAACCAGTGGTGAGGCGAGTGATTTTTAAAGCCAGCAAAGGATGGTTTGACAGGTTTAAGAAACGTAGTGGCATACACAGTGTTGTGAGACATGGTGAGGCAGCCAGCTCAGACAAACGTGCAGCTGAAAAATTTGTGCAGGAATTCCAGGATTTCGTAGAGGCTGAACAATTCCTCCCCCAACAAGTGTTTAACTGTGATGAAACAGGCCTGTTTTGGAAGAAAATGCCAAACAGGACCTTCATTACTCAGGAGAAAAAGGCACAGCCAGGACACAAGCCTATGAAAGACAGGCTAACTCTTATGATGTGTGCCAATGAAAGTGGTGATTTTAAAGTGAAGCCTTTACTGGTGTATCACTATGGAAATCCTAGACCCTTCAGGAATCACAGTGTTGACAAGAATAATTTGTGTGTGCATTGGAAGGCTAACACCAAGGCATGGGTCACTACGGAGATTTTCAAGGAATGGGTGACTGGAGTGTTTGGCCCTAGTGTGAAGAAATACCTCTTGGAAAAGAAATTGCCACTCAAGTGCCTCCTGGTACTGGACAATGCTCCTGCTCACCCTCACAACTTCCAAGAGTGTTTGTCTGACAAGTTTAATTTCATCAGAGTGAAGTTCTTGCCTCCTAACACCACTCCTCTCATCCAGCCCATGGACCAGCAGGTCATTTCAAACTTCAAGAAACTGTACACCAAAGCAGTGTTTGAAAAGTGCTTTGAAGTGACCTCGGACACTGAGTTGACCCTAAGAGAGTTCTGGAAAGATCACTTCAATATTGTGCATTGCATACGCCTTATAGGTAAGGCTTGGGAGGGAGTGACTTCCAGGACTTTGAACTCTGCTTGGAGACCATTGTGGCCAGGTTGTGTCCAACAGAGGGATTTTGAAGGATTTGAGGCTGACCCTGACCCTGACCCTGACGACCCTGTGCCTGTTGTGGAAGATATTGTGGCATTGGGGAACAGCCTGGGGTTGGAGGTGAGTGGTGAGGATGTGGAAGTTGGTGGAGGAGCACAGGGTAGAGCTAACAACTGAAGAGCTGCAAGAGCTTCATCTGGAACAGCAACAGACCACAGCTGAGGTTATTGCTTCAAAGAAGGAGGGTGAGAGACAGAAGGAGGTGCCTTCTTCAGTGCTTAAGGAGATGTGTACAAAGTGGAATGAGTTGCAGACATTTGTTGAAAGACACCACCCTGAGCAAGCTGAAATGAGCCTTCTGTGCAGCCACTTCAGTGACAGAGCCATGTCGCACTTCAGGAAAGTGTTGAAGAGTCGCCAGAAACAGAGGACTCTGGACAGTTACTTTACCAGGCAGGGGTCTAGTGACTCTCAAGCTGGTCCTAGTGGCATTAAAAGACCAAGAAGGGAAGTAACCCCAGAGAGGGACTTGTTACCTGTAGTCCTTTTGGAGGGGGATTCCCCTTCCAACCACTAACACCCTGCCCCTGTCAGCAACTCTACCTTCCAGATGCCTGCAACTCTTCAATAAAGGTAAGTAAATGTATATATATATATATAGTTTTTAATTATTTTGCATGAATATTTTTTGTGGAACGGATTAATTGTATTTACATTATTCTTATGGGAAATAATGGTTCAAATTTCCCAGAAACTTCGGTTAGTAATAGCTCCTGAACGGATTAATTACGATATTTCGGGGTCCACAGTACAGTGGACCTCGGAAATCAATATAATCCGTTCCAGGAGCTTGTTCTTAACCGAAATGTCTGAAAATTGAATCAATATTTCCTATAAGAAATAATTTAAATACAATTACCATTCTGCTGTCAGAGGCATGACAAAATAGTACTTCACTATGACTCTATTATCAACTCGACAGCTTATTTATTACAATTCATCTAATATGACATAATAAACAAATAAATGACATAAAAACCTGATAACACCCAGAATTAATAAAATATGTATGTCATTACGAATGTGGTGGCGGGGGGACGGTGGTGGCGGATACTTGGTCCAGCCTAAGTGAAAACATCTTCCCATTCTTTCCTCCTTCGAGATCAAGATCCAAAACCTTGAAGAGAAGATTACATCGGGAAGTACTGACACAAAAATACTCTACAAACAGTTATAACCAGTCACACCGAAAATAACAACTCTGAATATAAGGTGGAAGAACAATCAAGGACTGGAATAACAACATGCACAATCGATTGATGAATATCTTGATTTTCAAGATGACAAAACCGAACAAGATAACTTGTCTGATGCAGTTATAATAAACAGCAACCACATTCCCAGAGACATAACTCAATCCCAGTGCAAGGAAACTGCTATCAACATATTACAAAACACCTAACAAGTTAATGTGCAAAGGAATGAAATCAAGGAAAACATGCTAGGAAAACAAGGTAAACCTAGTATAATGATCAGACTTCATTCATATGATACAAAAAAAAAATCTAACTAAATCAGCAATTACAATGAAATGTGGAGTATACATCAATGAGTGCCTAACCAGGAAATGTCAAAACCTTCTGTTTAGGCTGGGAAAAATTAAACTGGAGAACAAAATCCATCAGTGCTTCGCTCGTGATGGGAAAATACTAGTTCGAAAAGTATCAACAGGTCAGCAATTTTCTATATCAAACGAACGTGATCTCACCAACTTCCTTAGACAAGCTGACATTACCATTACTGAAGCCTATTGTCCTCAACACATAATATACGTGTGGTGTATTAGTGTATGTTACTACA
>WNWK01023290.1:0-31295 GCA_009830355.1 Cherax destructor
TGCGTCCTTTCATGGGTTCGGGTTGACCCCCTGGCCAAATCATTTTATATATATATATATATATATATATATATAAAATATATATATATATATATATATATATATATATATATATATATATATATATATATATACAGTGGAACCTCAGTTGTCGAACAATTAATTCCAGATGTCGGTTCGACAACCAAACCAATTTTACCCATAAAGAATAATGTAAATAGAATTAATCCGTTCCAGATCAAAAAGACAATACAGTAATTTATTAATAATAATGCACTAACTACTACAAAAAACAATGTATAAAATTATACAGCACACAGAAACTTAAAAATGAATACTAACTGAAAAATTTAACTGAAATACTGTACAGTAAATGAAAATTTAACTGCCTCTTACCTGTCAGAGCTAATGGCAAAATTCTAGCGGCCTCAAATCTTGCGGGAGAAAGCTCGTATACCTGGAGAGAGTTTCGGGGTCAACGCCCCTGCGGTCAGGTCTGAGACCAGGCCTCATGGTGAAACAGGGTCTGATCAACCAGGCTGTTACTGCTGGCCGCACGCAAACTGACATACGACCCACTGCCCAGCTGGTCTGGTATGACCTTAGGTGTACATGTCCAGTGCCTTCGTGAAGATAGCCAGGGGTCTATTGGTTTCCCCTTATGTATGCTGAGAGGCAGTTGAACAGCCTTGGGCCCCTGACACTTATTGTGTTGTCTCTCAGTGTACTCATGGCGCCCCTGCTTTTCATTTGGGAATGTTGATCTCCTGCCGAGTCTTTT
The DNA here is from genome assembly GCA_009830355.1 of Cherax destructor. Lineage (NCBI taxonomy): Eukaryota > Metazoa > Arthropoda > Malacostraca > Decapoda > Parastacidae > Cherax > Cherax destructor. The sequence continues at coordinate 782 of WNWK01023290.1, forward strand.
GCTTTGACGGAGTGATTTTCGTGTACAAGTTTGGTACTAATTCCTCAAGGATTTTCCAAGTGTATATTATCATGTATCTTTCTTGCCTGTGTTCCAGGGAATACAAATCAAAGGACTTCAACAGTTCCCAGTAATTTAGGTGCTTTATCACACGTATGTGTGCTGTGAAATTTCTTTGTACACTCTCAAGGTCAGCAATTTCACCTGCCTTGAAGGAGGCAGTTGGGTGTACAACAGTATTCCAGCCTAGAGAGAACAAGTGATTTGAAGAGAATCATCATGGGCTTGGCGTCCCTAGTTTTGAAGGTTCTCATTATCCATCCTATCATTTTTCTAGCAGATGCGATTGATACATTGTTGTGGTCTTTGAAGGTGAGATCCTCTGATATTATCACTCCTGATCCTTCACATTACTTTTTCGCTCTATTGTATGGTTAGAATTTGTTTTATACCCTGATAGTTTTAATTTCCTCAAATTTTCCATATGTGAATAGTTGAAATTTCTCTTCATTGAACTTCATATTGTTTAGAGTGGCCCATTTGAAGATTTGGTTGATGTCCGCTTGGAGTCTTGTGGTGTCTTCGATGGAGGACACTGCCATGGCAATTCGGGTGTCATCTGCAAATGAAGACACGGAGCTATGGCTTACATCTCTGTCTATATCAGATATAAGGATGAGGAATAGGATGGGAGTGAGTACTGTGACTTGTGGAACAGAGGTTTTCACCGTAGCTGCCTCAGACTTTACACTGTTTACTATTACTCTTTGTGTTCTATTTGTTAGGAAGTTATAGATGCATCTACTAACTTTTCTTATTATTTCTTTATCATGCATTTTGTGTGCTATTACACCGTGGTCGCACTTGTCGAAGGCTTTCGCAAAGTCTACATTTCCTACGTCTGCATTCTGTTTATCCTCTACAGCATTCAGGACCTTGTTAGAGTGGTCCAGTAGCTGGGACAGGTTGGAGCGACCTGCTCCCAAACCCGTGTTGCCCTGGGTTGTGTAACTGATGGGTATCTAGGTGGTTGGCGATCTTGCTTCTTAGAACCCTTTCAAAGATTTTTAAGATATGGAATGTTAGTGCTATCGGTCTGTAGTTTTTTGCAATTGCTTTATTGCCACCAACCTAGGTAAATTGCCCCAAGACATTACTAAAGTTACCTTCAGAGTACATAACGAGTCAGCTGTTAATAACTTTATAACAGCTATGATTAACATCGACTGGTGTTGCATGCAAAGAGTACATTCGAGCATGTTAAACACACCCACATAGGCTCCCCTCCAACCAGCGAACCATCATTAAGGGTTTGGCGATAGGGCCCCATCATCAAATCAACGACTTGGTTCAGCCAATGATGATGCGGATCTGACAATGGCAAAGGTGATGTGGATACCACTCACAAATTTGTCATTGTCATTCCTGCATTGAGCTGGTTGTTGTACAGTTGTCTCTGTCTATTGGCTGCTGTTTTGCCTTGACTACCGTGGTGTGCACTTATACTAATATCTCTGTATATAGTGTACATACATACTTGTACAAAGCCTTATAATATACTTGGTGAAGGAAAATACAAAGTCATATAATCTTAATTGCTTGGTGAAGGAAATACAATTCAAAAACATTTTCTACTGTGTTTCTTTGCTCCAAGCTCCCTTTACACTCAGGATAACAGGCCATTGAACCTGAGGTTGTAATAACTGGCATAATGAGATTGAAACATATTCAGATACTAATGAATGTATTAAGAATTTCCTTAAAAATCCCACTTCCTCTATAACAAGCATTGCCCTAAAAACTAAACAGATAACAGTCCCTGGCTAACACCCAGCATCCTTAAATCCATTAACAAAAAGCACCTATATGAAAAACAGTACAGAAGAGGTCAAATAACCAGAAACCAATCCAAACGCTACCTCGCCAATCCTTACCAGCCTGATAAGAAGGTAAAAAAAAATTGTATTATGAGAACAGACTCCAGACCATAAAAGGTGATATGAAAAAGACCTGGAAAACATTATCTGAAATTCTAGGAAATAAAAAGATATCCAAAAACAAAACTATCAAATTAACAAAATCAGATGAATCCCCAACTACCACCAACTGAAACAGCAAACAGACTTAATGTTTTCTTCTCCACCATAGGAAAGAATCTAGCGAGTAAGATCCCAAGCTCAAACACCCGTCCAACAGACTACCTCACCAACACCTACCCTAATACACTATTCTTAGCTCCAACCAACCCAATAGAAGTCTCGCTCATCATCAACACCCTTAAAAACAAGGCAGGAGACATAAACAGCTTACCACCTTTTATGTACAAAAAAGCTTCTCAGGTACTGTCACCAATTATTACAACACTCTTCAACAAATCCATTGAATCCTCCACCTTCCCATCAATCCTCAAAATAGCGAGGGTCACCCTGATCCACAAAGGAGGTGATCAAGCAGACTTGAATAATTATAAACCAATATTTAACTTATCTCTGCTCTCTAAAATCTTTGAAAAATTAATTCATAGGCAGATCTATTCCTACCTCGTCTCACACAACGTACTCAACCCCTGTCAGTTTGGATTAAGGACTAACAAAAGCACAAATGATGTTATTGTCGTGCCGATTAGGTAAAACTGGTCAATTAGCAAGAACTCATCTAAAATTAAGTCCTTTCTAAAAAAAAAAAAATTCTTATACGTTTAAAGATATATTTTTTTTTCATTTATGTTAATGTAAGCATTTATAATTTTGTACCAAGAGAAACTTTTAAAACCTACCTAACCTTATTACAACAAGCGCAATTTAATTTAGCCTAACCCAACTAAATATATTTTAGATATGTTAACATTAATTTAATAATAAACAAACACAATGAAATATATATTTTTTTTCGTTATGTTCAGAATGATTTTGGCGAAATTATTGCATACACAAATTTTCACTTGTCTTATATGGCAAGATGAGCGTTGCTATTTAAGCCAAAATCGCAAGTTTTACCTAATCGGGATTATGATGACACAGACACAGACACGATTATCACACAGATTGATTCTGCTAGTTGACTCTGCCCAGTGCGGTCACAGCAGCTCTGACTTCCTTCCTTCAGTCTCCCTACGATCCCCGTTGGGGAGGGGAATTTCTACCTTCATCACGATGAGCTACGCAAATCGTGTCAAGATCAAACCCAACAGTGGCACTGTGAATGATTCATCCAAACTTGCTCTAGCAGTTGCTGTTAAGAGCGTGCTACAGGTGAAATTCAACACCATATTGACCCTAAAAGAAGCATTTATTGTTGTCTGCAACGATGATGAAGATGCAGAGAAGCTACTCACTACAACAGCCACCACCACTCTCTCTGAACGAGGATTTACTGTCATGTCATCTCCAGCTCTCAGGGCAAGAAGAACAGTTTTCCTTAAGAAACTTGATAAGCTTCTTACAGTTCAACCTATCGACGAACTCAAGACATCCATTGAAGATCAAAACTCATGGGCCACAGTGGAGAGCATCATGAAAATACCTACAGCTTCCTCCATGCTCAAGGTCACGTTTACCGACGTCAACATGGCTGCCACTGCATTAGCCGACGGACTGGCTGTGTATTATTACTGTCAGCCCCACCTGCATCGAGGCAGAGAGATTTCACTACATTTCTCACTGTTGGACCTGTTACTCGTATTCACACAACACCAGCGACTGTCCTGTGAAGGAAAAGAAGTTTTGCACTACATGTAGTAGTGAAGGACATGATTTTAGATCATGCACTGCCGCGGCTCCACCAACACCATCTTGTCTCAACTGTAAAAGCAACGACCATCACACACTTGCTGCGAAGTGTCCCACTCGTAAAGACATTCTGAAGAAGACTCAAGAAGCAGCACAGAAAAAATCATCTTCACAATCACCCACCTATGCTGCTATTACAAAACTACAAGCTACCACAACTAAAATTCTCCAAGCCTCCACGCAACCTACTACTACCAGCATCACACCTGCCAGTGACCCTACCACCATCTACTACTGCATGGTCTATGCTCATATGCATAATGCTGCTGTTCCTGGGACGTTCAACACCTCCATCAACGAACTCTTCAAATTAAACAACATGCCAGAGTTCAAATTTCCAGATTCTCCACCATCTTCTGTGATACTCAACAATTCCCAGCATATTGCCGACATTAATTTACCTGCTGGTGGCCCAGCTGATGCTTCTCCGCGACCACCACCACCATCACTAGCTAATACTGACGTCACGCCAACAACAACCAATGAGAGCTCACCGCCACCTCACACCCCTACCGAGAACCAATCAGCTGCCTCCCTGCCAGTCTCGCCACAACCACCTTCCACCAATGAAAAGCCTTCATCTCAAGCAGAGACTTCGTCTACAGAAATTGTCCCCGCCACCGCTGCTGCTTCTACTACCACCACATCACCTACTCCATCCACCTCCAAACCAACGTACCAGCACATGCAATATGACAATGTCAAATTCTATACCACAAGACAAGTCAGCAAGGTACTACCATATGCAGAACTTGCTCAACACCTGGAGAATGGGACTGTGAAGTTCACCCGCCTCAACAACTCAACTACTTCTTTACCCAGGATACTCTACAACCTACGTAATTACGCTAAAACAGACCCCATGGGTGCCTGCATCGCATCCCAACTTTCAAGAACAAAATTCAACGATATCTGCTCTGGTTCTGATGAATAACTACAATATTCGACCCTAATGCAGCTGTTTTCTGTGCCTCTCCCGCCTCCGATGTGCCAGCCTCCTGCAGTCCACCTACACCCGCCTCATCAGCTGTTACAACTCGCTCCAGCTTCACACACACCGATCAACAACGCCTGCAGTTTCTCTGCACATGTCGCCCAGAGTGGACGTGCCACTCACCTGTATATTCCCTCCTCCTACCCTTACCCAACCTTTTCCCATATTTCTATCCTTACCCACCCTTCTTCCATCCCAGCTTACCGACGCTCAGGTCATCATGCTCCATGCACCTAATCGGCACGACATTATTATACACCATTCTTGAGAAGAAAGAAGTCCCACTGGGAATCTTCATTGATTTACTGCTCACAAAATTAGCACACTATGGTATAAGAGGGCACCCACTCAACTACCTTAGTAACACAAGCCAATACGTGTACACAAATGGAGCTAACTCTTCCACACAACAAATCACAGTCAGTGTCCCACAAGGAAGTGTCCTAGGACCACTCCTATTCCTCATTTACATCAATGACATACCGAATGCATCACAACTACTCAAACCCATATTATTTGCAGATGACACTACATATGTCTTCTCTCACCCAAACCCAGTCATACTGGCCAACACTGTTAATACTGAATTACAGAAAATATCAACCTGGATGACGACTAATAAGCTTACTCTCAATACTGACAAAACCTATTTCTTTCAGTTTGGAAACAGAGCTACAAATGTTCCACTAAACAAAACGCTCAATGGATCACCCATCACAGGACTCACAGAGGGAAAATTCCTAGGAATCCACCTTGACATTAGCTTTAAATTCCAAACGCCTATACAACAAATTTCCAAGAAAATCTCAAAGACAGTTGGCATACTATCAAAGATACGCTACTATGTGCCTCAATCAGCTCTCCTTGCACTGTATCATTCACTCATCTACCCTTATCTCACTATGGAATTTGTGCATGGGGTTCAACAACATTAAATCACCTGAGACCACTCATAACCCAGCAAAAGGTTGCAGTCAGAATGATAACAAATTCCCACTCTAGACAGCATACTCCACCACTATTCAAAAGTCTAAAATTACTCACCGTAAAGAACATTCACACTTATTCTTGTGCCTACTACATACATAGAACTCTACACTCAAATATAAACCCTCCACTCAAAATTCTCCTCACCAACTTTAACAGGACCCATGACCATAACACAAAACACATATCACTTTTTGATATACCCCGTGTCCATATCACCCTGTGTAAAAATTCTATGCACATAAAGGGCCCCAAAATCTGGAATTCATTACCATTAAATACTAAAATAACCTGGTCTGAACACCAATTTAAGACTTCTCATAAACCACCTACTCACCCTAAACTAAATACTCATACTGTAAACTACTTTCAACAATGCTCAGGGTTATTTTTCCTATAATATAATTTCAGTATTTACTATTGATGTAACCATCCTACAAAACACTTTCACCTTGTCCCAATGTAATATCCTCAGATTGTAATTTGAGTAAACTTGTTATCTGTTATAAACATAAGCTAATGTTTAACTAAACAACCTCAATTTCTCTAGTATTAAGTAGTCTATAAGCCATTAGATTTAGTCTGCCCATAATGCCATGGCATGATAGTGGCTCTCTTTGCACTTCAGTTCATGATTGTAATTACAAAATCTCGATATAAACTTGCAATGAAATAAAAATATTATTATTATTATTATAATTATATTTAGTGAGTGTGGGATGACCCCTGTGTCCACGCTCCCTCTCCATAGAATGCTGAAGGCACGTAACGAGCTTCTTGCAGTTCTTGATGAACATGGAGTTCCATGAGTCCAGGCCTGGGCAGAGTGCATGGGCATGTCATTTATTGCCTTTTCAAAGTCTTGTAGTATTAGGATAATATCAGAGATTTTTTAGATGACCAAGTTTTGGGCCTCGGTTATAAAGAATTAATTTAGATTGTCGACCCTTAGTCTGGGTATTGGCTCGCTGAACACTGAGTCATGTTTTCACTTTAGTATCTCGCTCATTTCTTTGCTGTCATATGTGAAGGTCCCATCTCGCCTAAGCAGGGGCCCAATACTGGATGTTGTTTTACCCTTAGATTTGGCATAAGAGAAGTATTTTGTTTTGTTTTTCAATTTCCTTTATGGCTTTTAGTTCTTCCTGAGATTCTTGTCTCCTGTAAGATTTCTTAAGCTTAAGTTCGATACATGTTATTACTCTGACCAGTACCTCCTTTCGTATTTCAGATATAATGGCCATTCTCAGCAGCTCTGTGATTCTTCACCTTCGCCTGTATAGGGAGTGTCTCTCTCTCTCTTTCTAGTTTACATCTTCTCTTTCTTTTTCTTAATGGAATGTGCCTTGAGTAGACATCGTGCCACAGAGTTGATTTTTTTCTAGGCAAAGGTTCGCATCCATATTGTTTAGGGTATCTTCCCAGCTTGTTTCATTTAGGACATTTTTTACTTGCTGCCGTTGTATGTTTTTGTTATTGAAGTTGAATTTTGTAAAGACACCCTCATGACTTATCACGTTTTGCTGGTCAGGAGCCCTGTGCATACATGTCTGTAACTCTGTTATGACGTGATCTGAGTGTATTGTCTTTAATACGTCGTTGTTAGTGAAGATGAAGTCCAGCGTATTTTCTAGTCTTGTAGGCTCTAATATTTGCTAGTTTAAAGTGAATTTGGTGCAGAGATTTAATAGCTCGTGTGTGAATTTTCATCTGAGCTGCCTCATGGGGTGATCTCTGCTAAAATATTATTTGCTACACTCCTCCATTTTAGGTGTCTCAAGTTGAAATCTCCCAGTAGCAAGATGTTTGGGGCAGGAGTTGGGAGATTTTCCAGACAGTGGCCAATATTCAAAAGCTGTTCCGGGAATTGCTGGGAAGTTGCATCAGGAGGCTTGTATACCACCACAATGAAAATGTTTTGGTTTTCAATTTTTACTGCCAAAACTTCAACTACATCATTTGAGGTGTTTAGTAGTTCTGAGTAAATGAGCGACTCTGTGACGTACAAGACAACCCCTTTTCCCATTGTTGCCTATTTAGTCTGTCGCATCTGAATAGGTTATAACCTGGGATCCATGTGAGAGAATGGGTCTGCATGGTCAGTGTGTGCAGTATAAAAAAAAAAAAAGTCCTGCAGCACGCAGTGCATGAGGAAAAAAACTGCGACCATGTTTTTGGTTTAAAACAGCGACTTTGCGGTGTATTTTCGTATGATATTTATGGTTGTATTCTCGTTTTCTTGGTCTCATTTGATAGAATGAAAAAATATATTACAGAAACAGAGACGATTTTCAATGGTTTAAAGACAAAAAGTAGCTTGAAACTGAGCTCAAAGTAGCGGAAATTTTCGATTTTTGCCGATGATCAAGAGTTAACAAATCATGTCACACGTCAAATACACGTCAACTAGTGGATCTAAAATGCATTCACGATTGCCCTATTATTTATACAATTATTACAATAATGCAGTAGTCTGAATAACAGTAAATCTTCTATTTTTTGTGTGAATAAAAATTCAAAATGAAAAGCAAGTGATATATTAGGAACCTGAAGACGTGACTAATGAACAGAGAAAATGTTATTTTAGTGCCAGGGAAGGCTGCATTGTTTATGCTGGATCCTATTTCGAAATTGGTTTTTCTTGAATTTTGTGTGAAATTGCCCAAATTAGTAATTTCAGATCACTTTATTGGGTAGTTGAAATAGGTAAATGGACAGTTCCTTGTACTCAATCGATAGAATAAAGGTAGTTCAAGCGAAATAGCTATGTGTTTGGTCGACTGGAACAATGGAATTGGTCCAAAATGGAGCTCAAAGTGGGCGAAATCGCCGATGCGTAAATATCACTTAGACAGCGAACTTCACGATAGAGTAATTCCGTAAGTTTTCCATCAAATTTCGTACGTTTGGTTTCATTACCTTCACAAGATGCACAGCAAAAGTTCAAGAGATATTTACATCAAGCGCATTAGTCGCTATACTGAGACCTACGCTGTGGACTCTGGTTATCACATGATCCGAACAATGTGCGTCGAAAACCAAGACCACGTACTAAAACCAAATTGAACAAATTGGTTCAATTTGTTCGACAACTAGTCCGTTCGACAACCGAGGTTCCACTCTATATTATGCAAATATTGTGAACAAGTGATACAAGATGCAAAATAAGCCTGAGGGGAGTTGAATGATAGCTCTAGGCCTTTTGTGTTGCAATTAGGTTTATCTGCTCGAAATTCATTATTTTTTTAAACTGATTAAAGGTGTTTTTTTTTTTTTAACTGAAGACGTAAGACTAACTTCAGCCTCCATACCCATGTGAGGTTCTGGAGTCCTACTAACTTCAACCTCCATATCCGTGTGAGGTTTTGGAGTACTACTAATTTCAGCCTCCGTACCTGTGCGAGGTTCTGGAGTACTACTAACTTCAGCCTCCATACCCTCATTCAGTTCCTGGGCTGCTATCATTCATTCCCGTTCCATCTTCCATCTTGTCCTTCAGTGTTGGTCGAACCTGGTTCCTCTTGAAGATTGAGACACATATGCAACATATGGGAATCTTTATTAAGGAAACGTTTCGCCACACAGTGGCTTCATCAGTCCAATACAAAGCAGAAACGTGTAAGGAGAGGAGGAGTTTAAGGTTTGAAGTTTGAGGAGTTTGAAGCCACTGTGTGGCGAAACGTTTCCTTAATAAAGATTCCCATATGTTGCACAAGAGTCTTAGTCTTCAACTCGTCGGTTTTCAAAACCATATATCACATCTGGTTCCTCTTGTTCCATCCACCATCTTGTTCTTCAGTGTTGGTATTACCTGGTTCCTCATGTTCCATCCTCCCTCTTGTTCTTCAGTGTTTGTAGGATCTGGATCCTCTTGTTCCATCCTCCATATTGTTCTTCAAGCTGCTTCCTTTTGTTCAATGCGCCGTCTGTTCAAATCGTGAGTATTTTCTTGAATTCGCTGCTATAAATTCTTTGTGCTTGTAATCACTTCTCTTTGCGCTGATGTTTTCTGAGAATTATATCAAGACGTGAAGAAAGTATGGTCTCAGGTGTTAGCAGAGTGGCACTTTTGTCATTGTACAAAACTATGTCGCTCTTAAACTCCTACAATTTCCTGCACACGGCGTACAACTGTCAGATCTGGAAATTTCCCTAGTGTCATGTCATAATATAAAATTATACCCTCATTATCAATCAAGTTATAGCTAGTGACAATATCTAGAAATGTAATAGTTTGGCTAAGTCAACGATCTTGACAAAATGTCTGAGGAAATTAATGCGTCGCAGGAACATCCAAAGCATTTGAGGTACGTTGACATTCGCGGAGTCGTAATATAATAAATATCCATCCAAACAATGATACAAAGGCACAGCATGACCGACACCCTTAGGGTCCCTAATGGTCAATAACATACCATGACCTGGTTTTAACGTGGGCCTCTTAAACAGATCTTCAATTCTAATCATTATACAGCGTTCACCAAATGGCCTAGATGTTTGGTCAAGGATAGTCTCCAGTTCATCTCTGTACAGGTAGTGAGTCTGTCGCTAGTTATATATATTTCTTGCCGAATACGGCAAACGAAAATTTGTGCATGCAGTAATTTCGCAAAAATTATTCTGAACCTAACGAAGAAAAATATATTTCATTGTGTTTGTTTATTATTAAATTATTGTAAACTTATATAAAATATATTTAGTTGGATTAGGCTAAATTAAATTGCGCTTGTTATAATAAGGTTAGGTAGGTTTCCTAAGATTCTTTTGGTACAAAATTATTAATTTTTACATTAACATAAATGAAAAAAAACATATCTTTCAAAATATAAAGATAAATTTTTAGAAAGGACTTAATTTTAAATGAGTTCTTGCTAATTGGCCAGTTTTACCTATTCGGCACGACATCTTCAAGAGTGACAAATGTTGATCTGAGAGTCAACTTTCGTGTATTATATACACTACGTGAGAATAATAGTCTTCACAAGTTAAGTATAACGCTGAAGTCACTCAGGTGTAGCTATGGGAAAGACTCGATCCTCCGTACAATAATCCCGAACTGATGACTGTCTTTTACGAGTATAATCTTAATTTAATAATAATAATAAGAGAATGATGCAATGAAAGTGTTGATAGTGATGGCAGTGATAGTGATGATAGCAACAGTGATAGAGTGGCGATAGTGATGTAATAGTGGTGATTGTGATGGTTGTAATAGTGATGTAATAGTGGTGATTGTGATGGTAGTAATAGTGATGTAATGAGTGGTGATTGTGATGGTAGTAATAGTGATGTAATGAGTGGTGATTGTGATGGTAGTAATAGTGATGTAACGAAAGTGTTGATATTGATAGTGATGATAGTAATATTGATGGTAATAATGGTGATGATAGTAATAATTATAGTAATAGTGATGTAAAGAAAGTGTTGATAGGGATGGTAGTTATAGTAATGGTGATAGTGATGCATTGAGTGTTGATAGTGATAATAATGAATATAGAAAGTAATGATAGTGATGCAATCAAAGTGTTGATAGTGATAGTAATAGTGATGCTAGTGATGTAATGAAGGTGTTGATAGTGATGGTGACAGTGATGTAATGAAAGTGATGGTAGTGATGCAATGAAAGTGATGGTAGTGATAGTGATGCAATGAAAGTGATGTAGTGATAGTGATGTAATGAGTGGTGACAGTGATGGTAGTGATAGTGATGTAATGAAAGTGTTGATAGTGATGGTAGTGATAATGATAGTAACAGTGATAGTGATGTAGAGTTGACAGTGATATGCATCATAGTGATGTAATGAGTGTTGAAAGTAATGAAATCCTTGATAGCGACGGTAGTGATAGTGATATAATGAGTGTTGATAGTAATGGTAGTCATAGTGATGATAGTAATGTAAAGAGTGTTGACAATGATAAGAATGATAGTGATGTAACGAGTGTTGAAAGTAATGAAAGTGTTGATAGTGATGTAATGGGTGTTGATAGTGATGGTAGTGATAGTGATGTAATGGGTGTTGATAGTGATAGTGATGTAATGGGTGTTGATAGTGATGGTAGTGATAGTGATGTAATGGGTGTTGATAGTGATAGTGATGTAATGGGTGTTGATAGTGATGGTAGTGATAGTGATGTAATGGGTGTTGATGTGTTGTGGGTTCTTTCATAGTTTGGTAATATTAACAGACGATGAGCTTGGGTTTTGTAGCGTTTAATGAGGCGTTGGATATATGGGAGCTGAGAGCCTATGCCTGTGTCCGTCTGCTAGGTTGCCCGATGGTACTGTCCACTAGGCCGCCCGGCACTGAGCATTCAAGGCAGGCCTATATTGCAACACAAGTCACATGGTAATCACGTGAACAGCTATGGCGCAGCCGTGTAGAATGAACCGTCATTGATAGTGATGGTAGTGATAGTGATGTAATGGGTGTTGATAGTGATAGTGGTGATAGTGATGCAATGAGGTTGACAGTGATAGTGAGGGTAGTAATAGTGATAGAATTCATAGTGAAGTGATGGTATTGATAGTGATGTAATGAGTGTTGAACAATGTTAGTGATGTAATGAGTGTTGATAGTGATGTAATGATAGTGTTGATTGTGATGTAATGAAAGTTTGATAGTGATGAAATGAAAGATAATGTTGATAGTGATGTAATGAAGATAGTGTTGATAGTGATGTAATGATAGTGATGATAGTGACATAATGAATGATAGTGTTGATAATCATGTAATGAAACAGTGTTAATAGTGATACTTAACAGTGTTCATAGTGATGATGCGTAATGAAACAGTGTTGATAGTAATGATACTTATCAGTGTTGATAGTAATGATACTTATCAGTGATGATAGTAATAATACTTAACAGAGATGACAGCAATGATACTTAACAGTGATGATAGTGATGATACTTAACAGTGATGATAGTAATGATACTTGATAGTGATGATACTTAACAGTGTTGATAGTAATAATACTTAACAGTGATGATAGTAATGATACTTAACAGTGATGATAGTAATGATATTTAACAGTGATGATAGTAATGATGTACAAGAATGGTATACACTACCGACAATATGAAATAAAGACACATGTGCAACATCTGGGTGTCTTTATAGTAAATGTTTCGCCATCCAGTGGCTTTATCAATACAAAATTCTAGGACATAATATGAAGAGTAGAACTATATACAAAAGATAAGGTAATCAGTCCCTCAGCCTTGGAGTTGGTGTGTCCAGCACCGTAGGTCTGGAGATTATGAAGATATGGTTAGGAGGCTTGACCTTAAATAGGCGACAGCTGAAAGGGACGGGTAGCAGACGAGGGCATAGTCACTGGTAGGCGGGATTCCCGCCCACCTATTTAAGGTCAAGCCTCCTAACCTATCTTCATAATCTCTACACCAACGGTGCTGACACACCAACTCCAAGGCTGAGGGACTGATTACCTCATCTTTGTATATAGTTCTACTGCTTCATATTATGTCCTAGAATTTTGTATTGATAAAGCCACTGGATGGCGAAACATTTACATAAAGACACCCAGATGTTGCACATTTTCTTATTTCATAGTAATGATACTTAACAGTGATGATAACAGTGATGATAGTGATAATATTAACAGTGTTGACAGTGATAATAAGTGTTGATAGTGATCATAAGCTTAGGCCTATCATTTATTGTATTTCTATTATTTTCAAACTAAAATTTAAACTTACATTTTTCTTAATATTTAAATGAACAGGAACTTTCACTTCATACATGAACGATAAAGCACCTAAATTACTGGGTTGAAGTCCTGACTTATACTTAACATCTGTTATACAATTTGATAGTGATGAAGTAATTATGAGAACTTAACAGGTTGATTGATGATACTAACAGTGACATGAAATAATAACAGGGCAGTGATTAACTTACATGTTGAAAGTGATCATAGAGTGGCATCATTTTTATGTATTATATTCAAAAAAAATTACTTATTCAATATTTAAATGAACAAGAATTTATACAATGAAATAAGACCTAAATTACTGGGTAGTCTACTTATATCGGAGGCATTGTAATATAATGGAGGTGTTAAGTACGTGAGTAGTACTATTTCTTAGAATCAGATGTGCCCCACACCTTCGGATCTATTTGCCACACCTCCAGGGCTGTAGATAATAAATTATATAGGAGCTATTCCTATATAGATGGACTGAAGGCGACGGATAAAGCACATATCTGATTTGGTCTTGATCAACGCTCTTACAGAACTCAAATTCTACTTGCTCTTAACTTGGTGTGTGCTACCATATCCAAGTTGGGGCCTGAAATCACTTTTGTTCGTTAACTCATTGTCTCTTTCTTTGCATCTGAGCACACTAAATACGGTTGATTATATAAAGCGGAACAGAGTCTATCTTATTTCAGTATGAATTAAATGATATACGACAGTAATGTATGTTATTTATCGTCCCATGATATCTACGTTGCGGTGAATCATAGCTTGGCTTCATTTGGCTGGTCCACGGCTGTTTTCAACAACTATGTTGACTACATTGCTTAATAATGTTATGACAGGCTTTGGCTTTCCTAAGTGAGGGTTACTAGGGAGGCATACTCCTGGAGAATCTCTAAAATCTTGGAATTTACCAAATCTGCACACGAAAATACTCCTACGAAAGCAAAAACCAGGGCGGTCAACATTTCCCCATTGAAAAGCAGGGACGCCACGAGTACACTAAGAGACAACACAATAAGTGTCAGGGCCCAAGACTGTTCAACTGCCTCCCAGCAGTTGGTTTGGTAACAGAGTTGTCGATGAGTGGAACAAACTCCCGATTACAGTTATAGAGGCTAAAACGTTGTGTAGTTTTAAAAATAGGCTAGATAAATATATGAGTGGGTGCGGGTGGGTGTGAGTTGGTCCTGACTAGCTTGCGCTACTAGGTCAGATGCCGTGCTCCTTCCTTAAGTGAATGTAACCTGACCTGGCTGGGTCAGGGCATTGGCTTAAGCCGGTGGAAGACTTGGATCTGCCTCGCATGGGCCAGTAGGCCTGCTGCAGTGTTCCTTCTTTCTTATGTTCTTATAAGGGAGATTACCAATTGACCCCTGGCTGTCTTCAAGAAGGCACTGGACAGACACCTAAAGTCAGTACTGACCAGCCAGGTTGTGGTTTGTACGCTGGTTTATGTGCGGCCAGCAGTAGCAGCCTGGTTGATCAGGTCCTGATCCACCGCGAGGCCTGTTCACTGGGCCGCGGGGCGTTGACCCCGAAACCCTCTCCAGGTATATATATTATACATATATATATATATATATATATATATATATATATATATAGTTATATATATATATATATTCAACACATCGGCCGTTTCCCATCAAGGCAGGGTGACCCGAAAAAGAAAAACTTTCATCATCATTCACTCCATGACTGTCTTGCCTGAGGCATGCTTACACTACAGTTATAAAACTGAAACATTAACACCTTCAGGACTCAAGTCCGGGCTGCCTGTTTCCTAAATCCCTTCATTCATATATATATATATATATATATATATATATATATATATATATATATATATATATATATATATATATATATATATGTCATGCCAAATAGGTAAAATTGGTCAATTAGCAAGAACTCATTTAAAATTAAGACCTTTCTAAAATTTCCTCTTATACGTTTAAAGATATATATTTTTTCATTTATGTTAATGTAAAAATTAATAATTTTGTACGAAAAGATCTTTAAAAAACTTACCTAACCTTATAACAAGCACAATTTAATTTAGCCTAATACAACTAAATACATTTTATATAAATTTACAATAATTTAATAATAAACAAACACAAAGAAATATATATTTTTCGTTAGGTTCAGAATTATTTTTGCGACATTATTGCAAACATAAATTTTCGTTTGCCTTATTCGGCAAGCCAAAATCGCAAGTTTTACCTATTCGTCTCGCCTCGCCTGGGACTCTAACTTGCGTCCCTTCGACTGTGAGGCAGAGGCTATTAAACAACAGGATAGCACTATCAAGTGCCTATTTAAAGGCAAGTCAGAGATAACAGGAAACCCCGTTTAGAGTGACAACAGTCAACAGGTAAGTCGGGTAATGTCGGCCTGTTTGTGGGAAACACGTTATGTACAGGATGTTGTTGATGTGTGTGTGTGTCTCAGTTATATACACTGATATGCGTGTTTCTCAGTGTAAATACACTGATTATGTGTGTTTTTCAGTGTATGTATGCTGTGATTGTGTGTTTCTCAGTGTATGTATACTGAGATGTGTGTGTCAGTGTGTTTACACATAGTTTAACCCACCTTCTGACGTCAGTTTAACCCACCCTCTGACGTCAGTTTAACCCACCCTCTGACGTCAGTTTAACCCACCCTCTGACGTGAGTTTAACCCACCCTCTGACGTTCAGGTTAACCCACCCCTCTTCTGACGTCAGGTTAACCCACCCGACTTCCACCTTAATTTTGTTTGTTTATTAAATTATTGTAAATTTATCTAAAATATATTTAGTTGGATTAGACTAAATTAAATTGCGCTTGTTATAATAAGGTTAGGTAAGTTTTCTAAGGTTCTTTTGGTACAAAATTATTAATTTTTACATTAACATATATGAAAAAAATATATCTTTAAATATTTAGAATTCGCAGAACAGGCGAAATATTCACAAACACTAATCTCAAGTCAAAAGAGACTCGAACCTACGAACAAGGTACGCAGTGCTCTACAACCGTACCACACTGGTCTAATACCTTGGTGCCCAGCTAACGCTAGACGTTTAGGTCCAAGGCAGCCACCCTTCAGGCAGGTGGTTTTAAACTTTTCTTCTCATCCCCTACATAGCTGGGCGCCAAGCTATTGGTGTGGTACGGTGAGTAGAGCACTGCGTGCGTACCTTGTTCCAAGGTTCGTAGGTTCGAGTCTCCTTTGACCTGAGATTAGTATTTGTGAAAATAATAATAATAATAATAATATTATATTTTTTTATTACAAGTACATGTACAAGACATACAGGCCTAGCTGACATCAATGACATACTACTATAAAGAGCGGCTTTTATGCAGAGCATTTCGGGCAAATTAGGTCAGTTTTGTCCCAGGATGCGACTCACACCAGTCGACTAACACCCAGGTACCCATTTTTTATACTGATGGGTGAACAAGGACAGCAGGTGTCTTATGGAAACACGTCCTAATGTTTTCCTGCCGTACCGGGGATTCGAACTCTGGACCTCAGTGTGAGCTGAGAGTGGGAGATACTATGTGATTCTTGGTATATATAATGTTGATCGTGAGAAACACTTGCCGGAGAGGAAGTGACGCCAGTGTTACTACGGACACTGAACAGTGTTGCCCTGTCTTTGTTTCCTTGTGTTGACGTTAACAGTGACGTCCCCCACATGGAGAAGTTAGATACATATCAGTATACACACTCACCCATCTCTCATTCTACCTCTACCCTCTCTCATTCCACTGCAAAGCCAAGTTAGATACAACTTCAGTATACACACTGACAAAGCCACATCTCTCAGTATACACACTGACAAAGCCACATTCTCATTATACACACTGACAAAGCCACATCTCTCATATACACACTGACAAAGCCACATTTCTCAGTATACACACTGACAAAGCCACATTCTCAGTATACACACTGACAAAGCCACATTCTCATATACACACTGACAAAGCCACACCTCTCAGTTAAGAACACAAAATATAGTGTACAGAGTGGAAGTATGTACATAAATTTATTCATGTACAGGTACACATAAATACAGTTACATAAATTATCAAGCAAGGTGAATTATTTTCATTGAGGTACGTACGTAAATTTTAAGTACACGTACACACAAGTACAGTTATAATACACATGTGTACATTACCCAGGATAACCCCCAAAAATCCAGACAAGGTGAGTTATTTCCACTGTGGGAATGACAGGTACATTACAGTGCTGGAGGGTGAGTTATGTTGTGGTGAAGGGTGAGCAATACGGAACTCCCTTGTTCTACACTCTATTGTTCTTAAATAGTTGTGGTTGCTGGGGTCGCGTCTCAGCTCCTGGCCCCTTGTGTGTATGTGTGTACTCACCTATTTGTGACTGCAGAGGTCGATTCACAGCTCCTGGCCCCCTGTGTGTGTGTGTACTCACCTATTTGTGGCTGCAGGGGTCGATTCACAGCTCCTGGCCCCTGTGTGGGGTACTCACCTATTTGTGGCTGCAGGGGTCGTCACAGCTCCTGCCCGTGTACTCACGTATTTGTTGTTGCAGGGTCTAGTCACAGCTCCTGGCCTCGTGTCTGCTGGGATCGAATCACAGCTCCTGGTCTTGTGTCTGCTGGATCGAATCACAGCTCCAGGCCTCGTGTCTGCTGGGATCGAATCACAGCTCCTGGCCTCGTGTCTGCTGGGATCGGTCACAGCTCCTGGCCTCGTGTCTGCTGGGATCGAGTCACAGCTCCTGGCCTCGTGTCTGCTGGGATCGAGTCACAGCTCCTGGCCTCGTGTCTGCTGGGATCGAGTCACAGCTCCTGGCCTCATGTCTGCTGGGATCGAGTCACAGCTCCTAGCCTCGTGTCTGCTGGGATTGAGTCACAGCTCCTGGCCTCATGTCTGCTGGGATCGAGTCACAGCTCCTGGCCGTGTGTCTACTGGGATCGAGTCACAGCTCCTGACCTCGTGTCTGCTGGGATCGAATCACAGCTCCTGGCCTCGTTCTGCTGGGATCGAGTCACAGCTCCTGGCCTCGTGTCTGCTGGGATCGAGTCACAGCTCCTGGTCTCGTGTCTTCTGGGATCGAGTCACAGCTCCTGGGTCCCGTATGTGTGTATACTCACCTATTTGTGGTTGCAGGAGTCGATTCACAGCTCTAGACCCGTGTGTCTGGTTTCACTCTCTTGTTTCATGAGCCCCGTCATACCTTTTCTTAAAGCAGTGTTTGGATTCTGCCTCTGCCACTTCCTAACATCGCTGTGACTGATCTGTGGTTTTAGCTTCCAGTGTGACTGTGACAACTCATGCAATTTTTCACATGTACTCACCTAATTGTACTCACCTAATTGTGGTTGCAGGGGTCGAGACTCAGCTCCTGGCCCCGCCTCTTCGCTGTCTGCTACTGGGTCTCTGCTCTCCTGCTTCATGAGCTTTATCATACCTCGTCTTAAAACTATGTATGGTTCCTGCCTCCACTATATCTTTCTCTAGACTATTCCACTTCCTGACTACTCTGTGGCTGAAGAAATGCTTCCTAACATCCTTTGACTCATCTGAGTCTTCAGCTTCCAGTTGTGTCCCCTTGTTTCTGTGTTCCCTCTCTGGAACATCCTTTCACTGTCTACCTTGTCGATTCCCGCAGTATTTTGTATGTCGTTATCATGTCTCCTCTGACCCTTCTTTCCTCCAGTGTTGTTAGTCCTATTTCCCTCAACCTTTCTTCATAGGACAGACCCTGAGTTGTGGAACTAGCCTTGTCGAAACCTTTGCACTTTCTCTAGTTTCTTTACGTGCTTGACCAGGTGTGGGTTCCAGACTGGTGCTGCATATTCTAGTATGGGCCTGACGTACACAGTGTACAGTGTCTTGAACGATTCCTTGTTTAGGTAACGGAACGCTAATCTTAGGTTTGCTAATCGCCCATATGCTGCCGCAGTTATCTGGTTGATGTGTGCCTCCGGAGACGTGCTTGGCGTTATACTCACCCCAAGGTCTTTCTCCTTTGCCGAGGTTTGTAGCCTTTGTTCGCCTAGCCTGTACTCTGTCAGCGGTCTTCTTTGCCCTTCTCCGATCTTCATGACTTTGCATTTGGTGGGATTGAATTCAGAAGCCAGTTGCTAGACCAGATGTCAAGCTTGTCCAGGTCTGTTTGAAGTCCTGCTTGGTCCTCTTCGATGTGATTCTCCTCATTAATTTCACATCATCTGCGAACAGACACACTTCGAGTCTATCCCATCCGTCATGTCGTTTACATATACCAAGAATAACACTGGTCCTAGGACTGACCCCTGTGTGTGTGTGTGTGTTTACATCAGTCAGGTGTACAGAGAACATGCAGCGTGTAGTATAGATTTGAAACTCAATTAGCAACCTTAATAAAGCTAATGCAATAAGACCAATACAATAAAGTCACTGTGACTTATTACCATCGTATTCTTTATTACACTGACACAGGAGCTGTGAGTCGACCCCCGCAACCACAAATAGGTGAGCACACACGCACACACACACACAGGAGCTGAGTCTCGACCCCTGCAACCACAATTAGGTGAGTACACACACACAGATGCTGTGTGTGTCACTAACAACAATCTTCAACACATCCATTGAAACTGGGCAACTACCTGAGGTATGGAAGACGGCAAATGTAGTCCCATTTTTAAGAAAGGAGACAGACACGAGGCACTAAACTATAGACCAGTGTCACTGATGTGTATATTATGCAGAGTCATGGAGAAGATTATCAGGAGGAGAGTGGTGGAGCACCTACAAAGGAGCAAGCTTATAAACGACAACAAACACGGTTTCGGGGAAGGGAAATCCTGTGTAACAAATCTACTGGAGTTTTATGACAAGGTAACGGAAGTAAGACACGAGAGAGAGGGGTGGGTAGACTGCATTTTCTTAGACTGCAAGAAGACCTTCAACACAATTCCTCACAAGAGACTAGTCCTAAAGCTAGAGGATCAGGCACGCATAACAGGAAGGGCACTGCAGTGAATCAGAGAATACCTGACAGGGAGGCAACAACAAGTCATGGTACGTGGCGAGGTGTCAGAGTGGGCGCCTGTGACGAGCAGGGTTCCACAGGGGTCAGTCCTAGGACCTGTGCTATTTTTGGTATATGTGAATGGCAAGACAGAAGGGATAGACTCAGAAGTGTTCCTGTTTGCAGATGATGTGAAGTTAATGAGAATTAAATCGGATGAGGATCAGGCAGGACTACAAAGGGACCTGGACAGGCTGAAAGCTTGGCCCAGCAACTGGCTCCTCGAATTTAACCCCACCAAATGTAAAGTCATGTTGATCAGGGAAGGGCAAAGGAGACTGCAGACAGAGTATAGGATAGGTGGCCAAAGACTACAAACCTCACTCAAGGAAAAGGATCTTGGGGTGAGTATAATACCGATCACATCTCCTGAGGCACACATCAACAAGATAACTGCTGCAGCATATGGGCGACTAGCAACCCTAAGAATAGCGTTCTGATACCTCAGTAAGGAATCGTTCAAGACTCTGTACACCGTGTATGTCAGGCCCATATTGGAGTATGCAACACCAGTTTGGAACCCATACCTGGTCAATCACGTCAAGAAATTAGATAAAGTGCAAAGGTTAGCAACAAGGCTAGTCCCGGAGCTAAGAGGAAAGGTTAAGGGAAATCGGCCTGGCGACACTGGAGGACAGGAGGGTTAGGGGAGACATAACGACATATAAAGCGTGGAATAGACAAGGTGGATAGAGACAGTATGTTCCAGAGAGGGGACAGAAACAAGGGGTCACAATTGGAAGTTGAAGACTCAGATGAGTCAAAGGGATGTTAGGAAGTATTTCTTCAGTCATAGAGAAGTCAGATTAGATTTAGATTTTGCCACCGAAGTGGCTAGTTTATTGTGCACCCTATATCCATCCTGTGGACGGTAGCGCAAGAGCATATGGATACACAAACGGCCTAGGCACTAGGCCCCAAAAGGGTTAACAATTGTACATTTGGATTTATATGTACATTTCACTTATCTGTTACAATCAAATTTAGGAAATTTGCTTAGTATAACTGGTATCTTATTTTCATTAATAAGATATCTTGACATGTCACATAGGTTATTATATTGTCTATCTCTATATTCCTCAATAAGTGGACAATTAAGCACATAGTGTTCAAGACAGTGACCATATGCCTGATCACATAATTTGCATTTAGTTTGATCATCTGTGTGTCTCCCAAACTGCCAGAATTACCTGTAGCTAAGCCTAAGCCTGGTCACTGTAACATCAGTCAGTCTGCTCACATTGCAAGTTGCTCCATAAACATACTTATCTATGTTCATGTTATCATAGTGGGTTATAGATCTACTCAGGCTTCTAACTGCATTCCTATAGCAATCATTTTCATTATTTATTTCTCTCCTAATATTATTCCTAATGCTAAACACAGATATGCCAAAGTTATATTCTACATTCTCCTTCTGGGTACTCTTCTTGGCTAACATATCAACTTTATCATGAAGGGCTCTGGTGGTCTGGTGGCTAAAGCTCTCGCTTCACACGGCGAGGGCCTGGGTTCGATTCCCAGCCAGGGCAGAAACATTCGGCGTGTTTCTTTACACCTGTTGTCTATGTTCCCCATCAGTAAAATGGGTACCTGGGTGTTAGTCGACTGGTGTGAGTCGCATCCTAGGACACTGACCTAATCTGCCCGAAATGCTCAGCATAACCAGGGACTTTCTATATAGTATTATGTCACTGATGTCAGCTAGGCCTGTATACCATGTACATGTACTTGTAGTAAATAAAGATATTATTATTATTATTAAGGAGTAATCCAATATGTGATGGAATCCATAGCAATTGTACATTAATTCATTTGTCCCGGATTTTTTAGTATCTATACCTGGCTTCTCCAATGAGCATGCTGTTAGAGTCATTATATGAGTCAAGAGCCTTCAATGATAAAATAGAATCAGTAATGATGATAGAGTCAAGCTCAGTGTCATAAGTTAGCTTTAGTGCCATTAGGATTGCAAACAATTCAGTTTGCAGTGTAGACGCCCAGTTGTTAATTCTTATGCCTAGTTCAAAAAAATTATTATTGTTCTTAACTAGGGAGGTGGCAATTAGAGCAGATGCAGCAATGCCAGAAGACTCCTGTTTAGATCCATCAGTGTATATAACTTATGATAACTTATTATTACCAGCTAGGCGAGAAATTTCTACTTGAGCAGTTGCTTTAACAAGTGATTTAAGGAAGGGATTACTAGCAATGAGCTTCTTGGGAGGGACTTGCAGGTATGTGATATTAAATGAACACATCTTCCATGGAGGGGTGAAATGCTCTTGTTGCCTACAGTGATACAATTCATGCAGGTTGTAAAACTTAATGTAATTGCATGTTTTCACAATCCATTTAGATCTGTGAGTATTTACTTCTAGACATGTAGTAAGATTCATTGTGACAGTGTCTGGTTCATTTCTTAACATTCTAATACCAAGTACAGTGTTAATCTCAACAATCCTATCACTGATACTAGTAATACCAAGCTCCTTCCTCATATTAAGAACCTTTGTAGATTTGGGACAGCCAAGAATAATTCTGAGAGCTTCATTTTGCATTAACTCCAAAGGTCAGAGAGAACTTTCTCTAGCTAATATTAACATGGGAGCAGCATAATCAATTATTATTATTATTATAATCAAAAAGAAGCGCTAAACCACAGGGAGCATAATCAATTAAGGACCTAATATAGGCTATGTACATCATTCTCACGATTCTCACATTAGCACCATAGTTGGGGTTGTAGCCAGCAACAGCTTTAAGAGCATTTAGTCTATCTTTGCATTTTTTATTTAGTTGTGGTATAGTGGATTTGTTAAAGGGTACATCTACACCAAGATATCTGTAAGTTTTAACGTAGCTAATGTTTTCACCCTGCAAATAGATGGGTGGGGGATGTCGTTTGCTTGTTAGTATCTTTGTTTTAGAGGAAGATATTACGAGGCCTAGTCGATTACAAATTGCTTGAACTTCATTAAGAACGGTACTCATCTTTTTATGCCCTGTTGTATGGATCATGATGTCATCAGCATATCTTATAGCTATATGTTTAGGTGAGGCAGGTAGAGCATTTAGGAGAGCATTAATCAGAATATTAAATAGCATGGGACTGAGAACTCCTCCCTGCGGTGTACCTTGGTAGAGGACAGAGGATACTCTGTTTGACAGGTATCCTATTATCCAGCAGAGTAAGCTACCACCAATATTCATTTTGGCTAGTTCATGTAGTATAACAGTTCTGTTCGCGATATCAAATGCAGATTTTAGATCAAGAAATGTGGTAAAACTAGTAGAGGTGTGTGCGGTGAGAAAGGTGGAAATACAATTCTGCACACTCTTACCTTTCATGAACCCATAGAGGGAGGGGAAGAGTTGGTGCCTGATTCTATAGTACAGTCTGTTAAGTATCATTCTTTCAAAAATTTTACGAAGACAACTAGTTAAGGAGATCGGTCTAAATGTATCAGGCTGTTGAAGCTTAGGGATAGGCACAATGAGACTATTGGTCCAGGAAGTAGGAAGAACTCCCTCAATGTAACTGGTATTATACAGTGCCAACAAAGGATTATTAGGCACGTTCCTTAAAGTTATGAGAATATCATAGGTTATACCATCCTCTCCAGGAGCAGATGATCGACCTTTAGTTAATGCGTTATCTAATTCATACTCGGTGAAGAGGCAATCACTCTCATCAATATTTTGGCTCATAAAATTAATCAGTTTCAACATTTCTTCAGAAGCACTCTCTATGTTTTCTCTAATATAAGATGGCAGGTTTTCATGCCTGGAGATTTTGGACCAGTCATTTATGAGGTCATTTGCTTTTTCAAGTGGAAAGGGATGAACAACATTGCCAGTTTTTTTCTTGGTTATTTTATTTATACCTTTCCATGCCAGACTTAAAGGGGTAGACCTATTTAATCAACTAACGAATTGTTCCCATTCCTGTTCCCTAAGTTCTTGCATTCTATTTCTTGCATTTGTTAGTGCAGCTTGGAACGTTCTGAGGTCTGGGGTTCTACACTCACGGTATGCTTTACCAATCCTCCTAGCTGCATGTGTTAGATTGCGTAGCTGTGGGTCATTATAATATTTACATTGGTTTTTATTGTCATTTCTAGTGGAAGGTTTATGTTTTCTTTTCCTGCCCACTTGATCTGTGAGTACAGTCTCAATAGTGGTAACTAGATCATCATTGAATTTTTGTGTGCCAGTGGGCTCGTAATCCTTATACCATTGATCCAAGTGGTTAATAAAGTTACCTCTGTGTTCTGGGTTGAGAATAAGTTTTCTCCTTCTGTATTTAGCTCCTTGGTTGCTGGAGATATGATCAATATTGACAGTTGTGAGTCTTGGGAAGTGATCAGATAGAAGATCATCAACTATGACAGAGTAATGCATCGTATATGTATTAAATCCAAGGCACAGATCTAGTATGCCTCCATATATGTGAGTGGGCTCAGTAGTGCCTACAATACGAACATTATCAAGCTCATTTAGAAATTTCACTAGTTTAGTTCCATTAGTGTTTGTTATAGACCCACCAATATTATTATTATTATTATTATCAAAAGAAGCGCTAAACCACAAGGGTTATACAGCCCAATATTCTTTTGTCTGGCATTAAAGTCTCCAAGTATGAGGGTAGGTTCACTATTGATGCGATCTGGTAAAGCATCAGGTCGAAGCTGGTTTGCTGGGGCATAAAGATTAAAAATGTTTATGGAAAAATCGCCTGCGTATACTCTGACACCATGATACTGCATGTTTACTCGACTCTGCAGGGTAAGGAGTGAATGTGGCAAGTTCTTTCTGACAAGTCAGGAAGTGGAATAGTCTGGAAAGTGACATAGTAAAGTAAAGGTTTATTTCTTGTAAAAGTTACAATATGTAATTACAATTTTGGTTTGCTAAGTAGAAAGAAAGTCACTATCATGCCGGGGCATTTCGGGCAGGATCCATAGTTTTAAGACGAGGTTTGATAAAGCTCATGCAGCAGGGAGAGAGAGGACCCAGTAGCGACCAGTAAAGAGGCGGGGCCATGAGCTATGAATCGACCCCTGCAATCACAAATAGATGAGTACACACACGCACGCGCACGCGCGAGCGCGCACACACACACACACACACACAATCGTTCAAGACACTGTATACCGTGTACGTCAGGCCCATACTAGAATATGCAGCACCAGTCTGGAACCCACACCTGGTCAAGCACGTAAGGAAACTAGAGAAAGTGCAAAGGTTTGCGACAAGGTTAGTTCCACAACTCAGGGTCTGTCTTATGAAGAAAGGTTGAGGGAAATAGGACTAACAACACTGGAGGAAAGAAGGGTCAGAGGAGACATGATAACGACATACAAAATACTGCGGGGAATTGACAAGGTAGACAGTGACAGATTGTTCTAGAGAGGGAACACGGAAACAAGGGGACACAACTGGAAGCTGAAGACTCAGATGAGTCAAAGGGATGTTAGGAAGCATTTCTTCAGCCACAGAGTAGTCAGGAAGTGGAATAGTCTAGAGAAAGATATAGTGGAGGCAGGAACCATACATAGTTTTAAGACAAGGTATGATAAAGCTCATGGAGCAGGGAGAGCAGAGACCCAGTAGCAGACAGCGAAGAGGCGGGGCCAGGAGCTGAGTCTCGACCCCTGCAACCACAATTAGGTGAATTAGGTGAGTACACACACACACATACAGCCCCGGTGGCCTGGTGGCTAAAGCTCTCGCTTCACGCACGGAGGGCCGGTTCAATTCCCTGCGGGGCGGAAACATTTCAAAGTGTTTCCTTACACACACACACACACACACACACACACACACACACACATACAACAGGCCTAGTGTCTAATCGACATGTGCCTAGGACAAAATGGTAACAAACACACACACATGCACACGCACGCACGCATGAACATCGGGGAAGGGCAAAGAAGACTGCAGGCAGAGTATAGGCTAAGTGGCCAAAGACTGCAAACCTCACTCAAGGAGAAAGATCTTGGGGTGAGTATAATACCGAGCACTGATCCTGAAGCACACATCAAACAGATAACTGCTGCAGCATATGGGCGCCTGGCAAACCTGAGAATAGCGTTCCGATACCTTAGTAAGGAATCGTCCAAGACACTGTACACCGTGTACGTCAGGCCCATACTGGAGTATGAAGCACCAGTTTGGAACCCACACCTGGTCAAGCACGTCAAGAAATTAGAGAAAGTGCAAAGGTTTGCAACAAGGTTAGTTCCAGAGCTAAGGGAAATTTCCTACGAAGAAAGGCTAAAGGAAATCTGCCTGACGACACTAGAGGTTAGGAGGGTTAGGGGAGACATGATAACGACATACAAAATACTGCGTGGAATAGACAAAGTGGACAGAGACAGGATGCTCCAGAGAGGGGACACAGAAACAAGGGGTCACAATTGGAAGTTGAAAACTCAGATGAGTCAAAGGGATGTTAGGAAGTATTTCTTCAGTCATAGAGAAGTCAGGAAGTGGAATAGTCTAGCAAGTGATGTAGTGGAGGCAGGAACCATACAAAGCTTTAGAACGAGGTATGATAAAGCTCATGGAGCAGGGAGAGAGAGGACACAGTAGCGATCAATGAAGAGGCGGGGCCAGGAGCCGTGACTCGACCCCTGCAACCACAAATAGATGAGTACACGTCTGGCCAGTGAATCAGCCGAGTATTTAATAGGTCATTCGTGGAGTTATTTAGGAAATGATTTCACATATAATTGGACAATTACCGGATACTAATAGCCTTGAGCATAGGCCTTGACAATAGGCTTTCATCAGCTATGGTATCACTGGTGTAGTGTGACGATATTATCTGTCCTGGTGACGTATGTACTCGCCTATTTGTTGTTGTAGGGGTCCAGCCACAGCTCCTGGCCCAGCTCTTATTCTCTCTGTCCTGGTGGAATATGTATTCATCTATTTGTGGTTGCAGGGGTCTAGTCAAAGCTCCTGGACCCGCCTCTTCACTGGTCGCTACTAGGTCCACTCTCATCCCTGCTCCTAGAGCAGAATGGTGGATATTCTTACCATTTGTGGTAAAAAAACATGGTGTGATGGACCATGAGATAGAAAAACCATGATCAGTAAGACTGTGGTTCCTATGTTGTTTTACGTGTGGCCAACAGCAACAGCCTGGTTAATCAGGTTCTGATTCACCACGAGGCCTGGTCATGGATCGGGCCGCGGAGGCGTTGACCCCCGGAACACCCTCCAGGTATATTCCAGGTATTAAGACTGGTCTTTAATTAACTCTAGTAAGACTAGTGGTTTTACTCTAGTAAAACCGGGTTTATTATTTCCAGTAAAACTATAAATAGTATCTTACGCATACAACTGGAGTTTCCGGTTCATTTGCATATCCAAATCTTGCTAGACGCGAGCCATAACAGTCGGCTAATACAACTTTACCACTAACTGGGCAGGGCAGCCGGGGCATCAGGAGAAACGTGTCCATACGTTTTGTCTACCCGGTGATTCAACCCGTGAGTTTTTGGTTGTGAGCTAAACGTTTTGACTATTGAGTAACTGTGACGTAATGCGGGAGAATGTAGTGAAAGGTCGACGCTATTTTAAGTTGCAAAACAGAGCATTATGACTGTGTTGTGGGGTTATGTATTTCCAGTTAGGGATGAAGGTGGTTGGTGGGTTGGCTTGGGAAGTCCCTTGTTGCATCTCTCAGTATAAGCACCTTGCAGAACGTGATATGAGTCAGTTGCACTCTGTGTAGCGTGGAGGTAGCATCCTCACTCTCTGTGACAACAACGTGTGTTTCCTGACTAACAAAGAACCACCACCACTACCAGTATCTGCCGTGTACCTACCACCATTACTTCCTATCTTCCTCAACAAGCTACAAAAGCAACATTCCTACCAACACACTCCATACAGTGTTACTCACAAGAAGACTCTTGTTATAACCAAATAATATACATTAAAATTCCCTACAGAACTTTAAACAATGAACTTATCTCTTAAGAGCTCTAAAGTACTCAAAAATGTTCATTCGCACTGACTATATACACTGAAACAAGTGGATAATATAGTGTGTTGATGTTGCTACAGCTGGGATAACAAGGTTATATTATCCACACTGTTCTGGTGTCATCCGTCAGGATAATGAAGAACTCACTCAGGATATGGCCCTTCTTTAAGAGAAGGTATTGTATGCTTACCTATTTGTGGTTGTAGGGGTCGAGCCACAGCTCCTGGTCCCGCATCTTAGCTGGTCGTTAGTATGTCCACTCTCTCCCTGCTCCATGAGCTTTATTGTACCTCTTCTTAAAGCTATGTATGGATCCTGCCTCCACTACATCACTCCCCAGTGTGTTCCACTTTCGACAACTCTATTACTGAAGAAATACTTCCTGCCATCCCCGTGACTCATCTGAATTTTCATCTTCCAGTTGTGACCCCTTGTTGTTGTGTCCCATCTCTGGAACATCCTGTCCCTATCCACCTTGTCAATTCCTCTCAGTATTTTATACATCATTATCATGCCCCCCCTATCCTCCAGTGTCGTCAGGCTGATTTCTCTTAATATCTCCTCGTAGAAGTGTGTGTGGGGGTGGGGGGAGGAATGTTCAGAACGTCTGAACCTTTGAACTTCAACATATGATCATGCTATAAACTACTTTGAAAAATGCTCATTGTTACTTTCCTATACGATAATCTCAATTTTTAATAATATGTTACTATTATGTTACCCCCTACTCATATTATAAGTTAATGTCAAAAATGCTCAATGTTATTTTCCTTAAGATAATCTCAATTCCATATTATCATTCAAGAATCTTAACACCTGTAACAATCTAAGATCTAATATCATTATATAATAATTTAAACAGTAAAATTTCATCATATTGTAATTTTGAAAATAATTTTTAACTAGAATAAACTCAATAAATTTCTCTAATATTAAGTACCTAGTTTTTAAGGACTAGAATAAGCTGCCCCTAATGCCATGGCATGTCAGTGGCTCTCCTTGCACTCAATTTACATTGTAACTTCCAATACCCATGTAACCTGCAATGAAATAAAATTTGTTTGTTTGTTTGTTTGTTTGTTTGTTCAGTCCCAGACTGTACAAAGCATCAGTGTTTACTTTTGTCTTACTTTTCAGATGACCTCGTGTAGGCGCAAGACTGGGCACCCATAACCTCCTAGATACAGAGCAAATAAATTCCATTTTTTTTTAAATTTATACCATAAGTAGATATACGAGGAGTGTGTAGCTGGGTTGGTAGCGCACTCAGCTCACACAGTGAGGTCCGTGGTTCGATCTCCGGTACGGGTGGTAAAAATGGGGCGTGTTTCCTTAAGACACTTGTCACTGTTCACCTAGCAGTAAGCAGGTACCTGGGTGTTACTCACCTTACACCTTCTGTCCCTGTTCACCTAGCAGTAGGCAGGTACCTGGGTGTTACTCACCTTACACCTGTCTCTGTTCACCTAGCAGTAGGCAGGTACCTGGGTGTTTCTCACCTTACACTTGCTGTCAGTGTTCACCTAGCAAGCCAGTAGGTACCTGGGTGTTAGTGGACCGGTGTGGGTGGCATCCTGGGGGACAATATTGAAGGACCACAATGGAAATAAGACAGACAGTCCTCGATGACGCATTGGCTTTCTTGGGTTATCCTGGGTGGCTATCCCTCCCTACCCTGGGTTATCCTGGGTGGCTATCCCTCCCTACCCTGGGTTATCCTGGGTGGCTATATCCCCTACCCTGGGTTATTCTGGGTGGCTAACACTCCCTACCCTGGGTTATTCTGGGTGGCTAACCCTCCCTACCCAGGGTTATCCTGGGTAGCTAACCCTCCCTACCCAGGGTTATCCTGGGTGGCTAACACTCCCACCCCGAGTTATCCTGGGTGGCTAACACTCCCACCCCGGGTAATTCGGTGGCTAACACTCCTACCCCAGGTTATCCTGGGTGGCT
>WNWK01023291.1:0-31295 GCA_009830355.1 Cherax destructor
AGGCCCATTTAATAGAAGGATTACTGTACTTCTACTAGTACTACAGTGCCTTGAATGTGGCTCATGAGAAACATGGTGATCTGGCAATTGTATAATCTCTCTGTTGTAGAACTTTATTCTTGAAACTCAAGTGATAAAATAACTACTAGTGCATTAGTCATCAACTGGAGCAATGATACAAAGTGAACTTAACATATTTTTTTTATTTAACTTTTGTATATTGAAACCAGTTTTGAAATTAGTTCTGCATTTCATAAATTTCTAAACTGCTGAACATTTTTAAAATTAGTTACACTTTGTTGTTGTTATAGATAGAAAGGGACTCGCTAGGGCTAATAAAGGAGGGTTTCATTATACAGCAGGTTAGGTTCTGGGCTACTGCTGTAAAGCAAAATCACTTTCAAATGTATATAAAAGCCCAAGAACATGTTTACAGTATCATATATTGAGTGAACAATAGAGCAAGGCCTTAAAAGATGCATATATAGTACACACATTAATTAAAATATTTTCATCCTTAGTGGTTTACCTGGAGAGGGTTTCAGGGGTCAATGCCCCCGCGGCTCGGTCTAAGACCAGACCTCGTGGTGGATCAGGGTCTGATCAACTACCTTTGATACCTTTATACCTTTGAAGAGTTTCGAGAGTTTATCTACTCTCTGAGCCCGGCCATGGGCCAGGCTCTTCTGGTGCTTGCCTGGTCAACGTTTTACGCACTGTGGTTATTAACGTACTAGTACGCCTAAATTCTAGCGCCCTCAAATCAAGCAGAAACAGGCTGTTAGGCCTAGATGTGATAGAATGGGTCAGTGCGGTCAGTGTGCGCAGTATAAAAAAATTCCTGCACCACACAGTGCATAATGAGGAAAAAAAAACTCTGACCGTGTTTTTGGTTTAAAACAGCGACTTTACAGTATTTTCGTATGGTATTTATGCTTGTATTCTCGTTTTCTTAGTCTCATTTTATAGAATAGATGATATATTACAAAAATAGAGATAATTTTGACTGGTTTCACGATGACAAGTACCTTGAAACTGAGCGCAAAGTAGTGAAAATGTTCGATTTTGGCCGATGTTCAAGAGTAAACAAATCACACCATGCGTCCAATACACATCAACTGGAGAGTCTAATATTCTTGCACAAGTGCGCTGATATTATTTATACCATTTTTACAATGATGCAGTTGTATACATAACAGTAAATTTTCTATTTTTTGTGAGAATAAAAATTCAAAATGGAAAGCAAAAGTAATGTAAGAGGGGCCTGGAGACATGACTAATGAACAGAGAAGATGTTATTTTAGTGCCAGGAATGTCTGCCTTGTTTATTATGGACCCTATTTTGAAATTGGCATTGTTTGAAATTTGTGTGAAATTGGCCAAGTTGCCATTTTCTGACCACTATTTTGGGTAGTTGAAATTGGTAAATAGGCGGTTTCTTGTACTCAATCGATAGAAGAAATGGAGTTCTAGCAAAATAGCTATAATTTTAGTAGACTGAAACATTGGAATTTGCCGGAAATAGGGCTCAAAGTGGGCGAAATCGCTGATGCGTAAATGTCATGGATACTTCTAACTTCGCGAAAGCATAATTACGTTAGTTTTCGATCAAATTTCATAATTTTTGTGGCGTTATGATCGGAAAAGGATTCTCTATCATTTCATAAGAAAAAATAATTTTTTTTTTTTTTTTTTTAAATTCGTGGACCCTGAGAACGAGTTTCAGAGAGACCCCTTGGACCCCCAAAGGGTTAAGGTTAGGTAATTGTAGTGATTAACTAGGTTTACAAAATTGAGGTACTGAAATTCAAACATTTAAGAATTTAACAATTAGTTGATATATTAATGGTAAAGGTGATGTATTGGCATAATACCATTTCTATATTGGAGTGTCTTAGGCAAACTTATGACTAGCTTAAGAATTATGAAGCCATAGTTGTATTAGAATTTTGGTTACAGTCATTTGCACATTAAGGAGAATCACAGATATCAATAAGTGTATTTTGCTGTGGATATGTGCAAGATAAAGTAGTTTTCATGTGGTTAGCTACTGGTTGGATGCATAAGTGAGATAAGATGTTTTTTAACGGTGCTTTTGAAAATGGTTCAGCAGCTGTGACAGGCATGATCGTCCCGCTCTAAAGCCATGCTGGTTCGGGTTATGTTGGTTGTGCTGGTCCATGAACTTTGTAATCTGCCGTCTCATCACTCTTTCAAAGATTTTTATGATGTGAGAAGTTAGAGCTACTGGTCTGTAATTTTTAGCTAGTGCTCTACTACCTCCCTTATGCAAAGGAGCTATGTCTGCACTCTTTAAGGCTCTGGTATTTCACCTAGATCTAAGCTCTTTCTCCAAAGAATACTAAGGGCTCTTGCTAATGGTACTTTGCACTTCTTTATAAATAAAGCATTCCATGAATCTGGTCCAGGTGCTGAGTGAGTGGGCATGTTGTCCATTTCTTTTTCGAAATCTATGGGATTTGTACTAATGTCGGTTAGGTGGTCTGCGCGGCCTTCTGCTGGAGTGAAAAATATTTCTGCATTTTCTACCTTGCTGTCATTTAGTGGGTTGCTGAACACTGACTCATACTGTTCTTTTAGGATTTCACTCATTTCCTGTTCATCGTCAGTATATGAATCTCCTCTCAATAATGGTCCAATTCTACAGGTAGTTCTTAGCTTGGATTTTACATAGGAATAGAAATATTTTGGGTTTCTTGCAATATCCTGTATGGCTCTTGGTTCCCTTTGTACTGCTTCTGTTAGGTATGACATCTTGAATTTTTGCTCTAATTCAGTGATCTCTCGGTTGCAACATATTTGTGTTTTTCAACAATTCAGTAACCCGTTTTCTTCTGTACCATCTTCTATGCTCTCTCTCTATATCTTATCTTCTGGGTTTACTCAATGGTACGTGCTTCATACATAACTTGTATGCTTCTGTATTCAGCTTCTCTAGGCACTGGTGGGGATTTAGGGTGCTCATTTTTGATTCCCATGATATGTCTGATAGCTCTTGGTTTATTTTTTCCCAGTCAATTCTATGGTTATTAAAATTAAACTTACTGAACATCCTGTCTCTAACATTAGTGCCTCAGTTCCCTAACCCTGAGTTAATACTCGTTTTAACTTCTATGATGTTATGATCAGAGTATATTGTTTTTTGTAACTGTTATGTCTCTGATTAATTCCTCATTGTTTGTGAATATCAAATCCAGGGTATTTTCATTTCTAGTGGGATCAATTATCTGTTGGTTTAATGAGTACTTTTCACACAGCCTCATTAGTTCCCTGGTATGTGCCTGTTGAGCCAGGGTGCTTCCAGGAGATATTTCTGGTATAACATTATGTTGCCTCATCTTCCATTTTACTTGGAGGGAGATTAAAATCTCCAAGGAGTAAAATGTTTGGGGTGGGATTCTCTAGCCTATCCAGATAGCTATATCTTCCTTAACTGATCTGTGAATTCCTCCGCAGTTGCTGATGGTGGTTTGTATACGTACTAGGATAATTACTAGATTCCTATTTTCCACTTTAATGCCGAGGATTTCTACTATATCATTCGTAGCGTTCAACACTTCTGTGCAACAGAGAGTATCTTTTACATAGAGTCCTACTCCTCCAAGTGACCTATTAATTCTATCACATCTATACATGTTATAGTTTTCTATCTTAATCTCTCCGTCCAAAACATCCCTTGTACTGTATGTGTTTCTGTAAATGCTCCAAACATGGCATTCGCTTCTGATAGGAGTCCACTAACATAACTAACTTTATCATTTTTATTTGATTTCAGACCCTGAATATTTGCAAATATGAAGCAGGAGTTACCATTTGGGATGTTTGGTCTTTCTTTGTGTTTTGTTAGTACCACTGGTGATGTCCTACCTGGTATGGCCCATGGTGCCCATACCCCTGGTTTCTCCAGTACTGACTTTGATTGTTCGTACGACCCTGATGAGCTGGTGCCTGTCTTGGCATGTTCCACTGTGCTGCCCATCTGTCCCCTCTGTACCATTTCCCCCTTTTGTCTCTTTGATCTGGTTGTTTCTCTTTATATCTAAAAAAGATTGCTGTTCATTTTCCCTTTCCCTGCTTTCTCTGTAGCGTACTGTTCCCTTTATATAGTGGTCTGGGCAGCTCAGGTCATAACATTCTCTGGACTGTGTTGAAGCTTGACACATTACTGGATGGAAGTATCTGCACTCTTTGTTGAAACGACACTTTCCTTTCCATAACATGTTGGCACATTTTCTGGTGTGTTTATTCCAGCAGCTCTGCCATATAGGCACATACCTTTTGCATAGAATCTGCAAATGTTTTGTCTGCCTATATTTACTGATTTTGTGTCTTCCCAAAGATCTGCCGAATTATCTGCATTTTCTTCCTCTTTCCACTCCTTGGTTTTCCTCTTTATTTGTGCTTTCCTCCTTTGATGACATGGGGCCAACATTTTTCCTGGAAGAGGACTCCCCTAATATATCTGTACTAGAGTCTATGGCTGTGGAGGAGTCTTTAACCAAATCTGGATTTTCACTATGGCTGGGGGCTGGGTCTGAGTCAGTCCTAGGGCTGGGGGCTGAGTTAGCTAATTTTTTTGTCTCCTGTCTTTTTTCTAGTGGATGACTGTTTATTTTTGGGTTAATTGTTGTAGACTGGTCATTCTGTGTGTTACTTTACTCCTCTCCTATCTTCCCATGTTCTATATATACCGGGTAGACTATTCAATAGTTCCTCTTTTTTTTCATGCTTATTGTTCATTAACCTCCTGAGTGCTTTCCTGATATCTGTCCATAGTTCCACATCCTTGTTGCCGATCCAGAAACACCTTTCTAGATAGATGTCATTTTTGGTTGCTGTGTTAATTCTTGAACATGTGACATGATGTTTTGAAAAGCAAAGGTTGCATGTGATTCTGGATTTTTTCCCAAGAGCCTTTTCACATGTCCCACAGGTATACTGTACTGCCATCCTGCCTGTATCCTATTTGCAACTGTGTACCATTAGAACCCTATTTTCACTTTACCCTACTGCTCTGCACTCAGGAGTGGTGATGAGGTCAATGCATGGGTATGTGGGATGTACTGATTATGGAGACTTACCACACATTATATTACAGTGGACCCCCGACTAACGAGCACCCCGGAAATCGTACAATTATGTAAGTATAATATTGTAAGTGCTTTTGTAAGTGTATTTTTGGGGGTCTGAAATGGACTGACCTATTTGACATTATTTCTTAAGGGAGTAAATTCGTTCGGTAATGGCACTTGAGCAGGCTTCTGGAATGAATTTTGCTCGTTAAGTCGGGTCCACTGTATAATTGTGCATTTACTTCGGTTTGTTCACTGTATAACTCTTTGCATATTTATTCCTCTCTGATCACTCTATATATATTTTAATTTATTGGTCTTACTGAGATCCTCACACTGGTCTAGACAGGATATTGTGGTATGGTGTATATGGTGTTTTATGGTTGTGTATGGTATGCCTCCATGGCTGTCTGTCAGCACTGCCAGACGTATGACTGAAGCACATTATGCGCATTTCATTTTCATTTTCTTTAATCACTATCCTTGTGTTTTCCGCTCCAATTTAGGTTTACTAGGTCTTTCTATTATGTTCTGATATCCTAGTCCATTCGTTGTATGTGGTAACTCAAATCTATGAATATCACTTGTCACATGTCAACACCAGGGCAAGTAGAGTGACCCACAATGCCACACTGTCTATTAGTTTTTTTTTATTTACACTTATTTTTATCACTGCTGTACCTGTTTATTACAAGGATATACACTATATTTATTTAAGATAACTTCTCTTTTCACTGCACTATACTGGGGTCATTGCTTTATTTTCCACCGGCACCTAGGCCTACGGAAATTTTCCCCCTTTCACTTCCATGAAAAATTTATTTCACGCTTAGTAGTGACAACAAGAAAGACACTTCACATCGATTGTACTATACTCAATTTATGTATACTGTGATTCCCTGCACATCAGTGCCACCATCACTTGTTTTTGATACTTATAACTATAGTAATTACTTATCTGTTATTTCTGCTTCTCAGGACCTCGGGCAATAGTTCACTAGTGCCAGTCCTTGTAGTATATTTCCATATGCTACACCATATATTTTATGCTATACTACTGGGGATTTATTACGATTACTCTTATTACAGATTTAGTTCACTGTGTCACTGCACATATATATCCTTGCCACTCGCTATATTACTTAGATACTAGTTCAATATCTGTTTGTTAATTTCCACCTCCGATTTTAAATGTATCTGGCAATAATTCGCTGGCGCTGGTCAGGCTTATTCCCACAGTAATGGTTACTCCACCGGCACTCTAGAATTTACACTATAGTCCATATTTTTTTCCATTTAGTGTTCACTCGATTCCTCTTATGTTTGTTCAAATGAGTATGTATATGCACTTTATGGTTCACACACTTATTTCCCGCATTCTGTCTCCTCCATGACTATCAGGCTGTTACTGCTGGCTACACGCAAACTGACGTACGAACCACACCCAGCTGGTCAGGTACTGACTTTAGTGCCTGTCCAGTGCCTTCTTGAATACAGCCAGGTGTCTATTGGTAATCCCCTTATGTATGCTGGGAGGCAGTTGAACAGTCTTGGGCCCTGGACACTTATTGTGTTCTCTGTGTACTTGTGGCCCCCTGCTTTTCATTGGGGGAATGTTGCATCTCCTGCCAGTCTTTTGCTTTCATAGGGAGTGATTTTCGTGTGCAAGTTTGGTACTAATCCCTCTAGGATTTTCCAAGTGTATATTATCATGTATCTTTCTTGCCTGCATTCCAGGGAGTACAAGGCAAGGGACTTCAACTGTTCTCATTAATTTAGGTGTTTTATTGTACTTATATGTGCCATGAATGTTCTCTGTACATTCTCCAGGTCTGCCATTTTGCTTGCATTGAAAGGGGCCATTAGTGTGCAGCAATATTCCAGCCTAGAGAGAACAAGTGATTTAAAGAGAATCATCATGGGCTTGGCATCCCTAGTTTTGAAGGTTCTCATTATCCATCCTATCATTTTCCTGTTGTGATCTTTAAAAGTGAGATCCTCTGACATTATCACTCCCAGGTCCTTCACATTAATTTTTCGCTCTATTGTGTGATTGGAATTTGTTTTATACTCCAATACACTTTTAACTTCCTCGAGTTTTCTATATCGAAGTACAGTGGTACCTCGAGTTACGATGGTCCCCAAAATCGCCCTTTTATGTAAGTTTATTTTTTTAAATGCTTTTGTAAGTATATTTTTGGGGGTGTAAAAGGACTAGTCTATTTTACATTATTCCTTATGGGGATAAATTCGTTTGGTAATGGCACTTGAACAGCATTCTCGAACGAAAAAATATCGTAACTCGAGGTACCACTGTAATTGAAATTTCTCTTCATTGAACTTCATATTGTTTTCTGCGGCCCATGTAAAGATTTGGTTGATGTCCGCTTGGAGTCGTTCAGTGTCATCGATGAAGGACACTGTCATGCAAATTCGGGTGTCATCCACAAAGGAAGACACGGTGTTGTGGCTTACATCTCAGTCTGTCAGATATGAAGATAAGGAACAGGATGGGGGCAAGTACAGTGGTACCTCGGGTTACGAGCTTAATTCGTTCCAGAAGGCTGTTCGAGTGCCGATACCGAACGAATTTGTTCCCATAAGGAATAATGTAAATTAGATTAATCCGTTTCAGACCCCCAAAAATACATTTACAAAAGCACTTACAGAAATACACTTACATAATTGTTCGAGTTGGGAGCTGCTCGTATGTCGAGGTACCACTGTACTGTGCCTTGTGGAACAGCTTTTCACTGGCTGTCTCAGACTTTACTCTGTTTACTATTACCCTTTGTGTTCTATTTGTTAGGAAGTTATAGATCCATCTACTGACTTTTCCTGTTATTCCTTTATCATGCAATTTGTGTGCTGTTACACCATAGTCGCATTTGTTATAGGCTTTCACAAAGTCTGTGTATACTACATCTTCATTTTGTTTGTCCTCCACTGCATCCAAGACCTTGTCATAGTGGTCCAGTAACTGGGACAGGCAGGAGCAGCCTGCTCTAAACCCATGTTACCCTGGGTTGTGTAACTGATGAATATCTAAGTGGATGGCAATCTTGCTTCATAGGACCCTTTCAAAGATTTTTATGGTATGGAATGTCCACCACACATGCACCACATTTAAGCTTATCTAATATCTTGATTTTCTTCATAACTCCAAGACTTAAACGTTTTAACTTTGTCTTGCCACTTTCTACATCACTTGCATGCCTCCTGGGTGCCTTGGTTCCTTGGCAGGTGCAGTGTATGGTAATGAAAAATTATCAAAACCCGATTCACAGACAGTGCTGGGAACTGTATTGGACTCGTATGTATGGTACACTGGTACAGAGGTGGCAACGTAGGAAAGTAGCCCTCCCCCGTAAAAGACAATGGCCTGACCCACAGGCAGACACTCTAATGCTCACTACACAGAGGGAAAAATCCCCGCCGTCCAGCTTGCGGCGCTGAAATTTTTTCCCTACCGAGAAGCAGAACCGTTTAAGTTGAATTTTACAATGTTTAAGACAAAAAATATGCCACAACTTGACAATAGTGTAATAGAGAAAGCATTTTAACCCTTTGACTGTTTCGGACGTATATATACGTCTTACGAGCCAATGTTTCGGACGTATTTATACGCCTAAATTCTAGCGGCCTCAAATCAAGCAGGAGAAAGCTGGTAGGCCCACATGGGAGAGAATGGGTCTGTGTGGTCAGTGTGCGCAGTATAAAAAAAATCCTGCAGCAAGCAGTACATAATGAGAAAAAAAAAAACTCCGACCGTTTTTTTTAATTAAAACGCCGTCTTTGAGGTGTATTTTCGTATAGTATTTATGGTTGTATTCTCTTTTTCATGGTCTCATTTGATAGAATGGGAAACATATTACAGGAATAGAGATGATTTTGATTAGTTTCATGATGTTCGATTTTTGCCAATGTTCAAAAGTAAACAAATCACACCATGCGTCCAATACACATCAACTGGTGAGTCTAATATTCTTTCACAAGTGCACAGATATTATTTATACAGTTTTTACAATAATGCAATAGTCTGCATAACAATAAATCTTCTATTTTTTGTATGAATCAAAAATCAAAATAGAAAGCAAGAGTAATGTAAGAGGGGCCTAAAGACATGACTAATGAACAGATAACATCGTATTTTAGTGCTAGGGATGTCTGCATTGTTTATTCTGGACCCTATTTTGAAATTGACATCTTTTTTATTTTGCATGAAATTGGCGAAATTGCCATTTTCTGACCACTTTATTGGGTAGTTGAAATCGGTAATTTGGTGATTTCTTGTACTCAATCGATAGAATAAATGGAGTTCTAAAGAAATAGCTATGAGTTTGGTCGACTGTCCCAATGGAATTGGCCTAAAATAGGGCTCAAAGTCGGCGAAATCGCCGATGCGTATATATCACTGACATCGCTAACTTTGCGAGAGCGTAATTCCGTAAGTTGTTAATCAAATTTAATACTTTTGGTGTCATTACAATCGGAAAAAGATTCTCTATCATTTCATAAGAAAAAATAATTTATTTTTTTTTCCAAAATTTTCCGACATAGAATGACAGTTTCAGACTGGGGCCTCCGACAGTCAAAGGGTTAAAGGAACCCGTGTTAATTGACAGTCTACTTTACATTCACTTCCTCCATACTCACTACTGCCTAATCATTAATTGATTTACCCTCATCAGTTACATTATGCAAGCTGCTGTAGCATCATCACTAATTTGGAGACCATTTTGTTCACTTTATATTAGTCACATGTTTGTCATATGAGATTTAATAGTAGTTCTGGTATGTTCTTGCCCTATGCACCTCTGCACAGTCTCAAGATACTGCTTTTCCCTTCCTCTGGGGCTGAAACACTGGTGAAGCTCTTTCATTAGAAAATCATCTATTCATTAATTGTAACTCTCCTCTGCTCCTGTGCTCATTATCTTAAACCCAAGTCCATGGTTCACTTTAGTATATTCTTTCTCTAGACCTATAAAGTCCAAGTCTTTGCCCATTTGCCTGTATCTGATCAATATAACCTTTGTAGTTTTCATATTTTGGTAATACTTGTACAAAGATTATTCTTTGTATAGAACACCTTAACCCTTTGAGGGTCCAGACCCAGTCATTAAATTCCCCACAGGGTCCAAGAATTTAAAAAAAAAAAATAATATTTTTTCTTATGAAATGATAGAGAATCTTTTTCTGAAGGTAATAAAACAAAAAGTACGAAATTTGATAAAATATTGATGAAATTACACTCGCGAATTTTGCCATGTCAGCAATATTTGTGCATGGGCGATTTTGCCCATTTTTAGTCCTATTTTCGGCCAATTACATTATTCCATTAGACCAAATTCTTAGCTATTTCACTAGTATGTGTTCATTTTATCTATTGAGTACAAGAAATCTCCCAATCAATTATTTCAACTACCTAATAAAGTGGTTGGAAATTGGTAATTTGGCCAATTTCTCGCAAAGTTTAAAATATTCCAGTTTCAAAATAGGGTCCAGAATAAACAATGCAGGCATTCTTGGCACTAAAATAACATTTCCTCTGTTTATTAATTACATTTCCAGGCTTTACACACGAATTCCATTTGAATTTTTTATTCACATAAAGAATTTTTATTCACACCAAAAAATTTAAGATTTACTGTTATGCAGTATTGTAATAATTGTATAAATAATATCAGCGCATTTGTGAACACACATTAGACCCACCAGCTGATATGTATTGGACACGTTATGTGATTTGTTTACTCTTGACTATCAGCAAAAATCGAACATTTCAGCAATCTTGAGCTCAATTTCAAGCTATTTCGTGTACTAAAACCAATCAAAATTATCTCTATTTCTGTAACTTATCTTTCATTCTATCAAATGAGACCAAGAAACCGCGAATACAACCATAAAAACCATACGAAAATACACCACAAAGTCTATTTTAATCCAAAAACACGGTCGCAGTTTTTTTTCTCATTATGCACTGTGTGCTGCAGGATTTGTTATAGGTATATGCACACTTACCACATAGATGCATTCTCTCATATCAAGGCCCAAATTTACTGCTCACAGCTTATTTAAGTGAACCGAGCTCATGACTTAATACTATGGCTTGGACCCTGGCTTCAAAGCCATAGAACTACGGGACGGACCCTCAAAGGGTTACTTATTATGTTTAACCCTATTTATATTCTGTATATAGTGGAGTTCTACCCAGAAGCTGATAGTGGTAGTATCAGTGCTTCTTGCTTGGAGTAAAATTTTCTTTGAAAATTTATATAATTTTATTTGCTTTATTTCATTGAAAAGAAACTATTTGCATGAATCATAACTATGAAGTACACAAGCATCTCAACGAACTACTTGCAACACCTTGATTATTATTTCAGCTCGGGAGTTGTGTGGGAGCATCGTAAGGTTAAAGGTAAAAAACATCGAGCTTTCACGCATGCACAGACGGAAATAATAGAGAAGACATACCAAGCATATCAGAATCAGATTAAAGCAATATCTGATGCCTCAGCCATCCAGAGCTGCTTTGATCTGGGTAAAATCTTGGAGGTAAGTACCTGTCAACTGGTTAGGGTTTTGCTAAACAGGTTTCTATTTTCAATACTGTTTATTCCACTAGCTTCTTTGAGAGTAAAAGATTTTCAGAGGTGTTAAGTGAATGTTTAGAAAATTTTGAAACTATTCCTGTTAAAGGTTAGGATACTGGGTGTCATCTTTAGTTAAGCTTAAAATAGGTTTGATAATGGAAGTGCTTTGTAATCTATAAAGCATATGATAAGAATGAATATCCTCTTCAACTTTTTTATCACAGCAATTATTTCCAATCTTGCTTCAGTGACAGATACAGCTTGTAACCATACATGAATATTAATGTCCAAGGATGGGTTGGAGTGACTAAAGGAGGTTTAGATTGCTAGAGGCTTGAACATCTAACAGGCTTGTGAGAGCATGTTAGATAGGAGTGAATGGACACAAGTGGTTTTTATGATTTGACATGCTGTTGGAGTGTGAGCAAGGTAACATTTATGAAGAGATTCAGAGAAAATTGGTTAGCTGGACTTGAGTCCTGGAAGTGGAAAGTACAGTTCCTGCACTCTGAAGGAAAGATGGGGATATTTGCAGTTTTGAATTGTAGTATTAGCTCACCTCTAGCAAGATAGTGATGGTGAAAATATTTCTCCTTTTTCGTGTCACCCTACCTTGGTGGCAGACAGCCGGTGTGTTGAAAAAAAATTATGATTATTATTCTTTCAACAAACCAGCCACATCCCACTGTGGCAGGGTGGCCCAAAAGTAAAAAGGAAAGTTTCTCCTTTTAAATTTAGTAATACATACAGGAGAAGGGGTTACTAGTCCCTTGCCCCTGGCATTTTAGTCACCTCTTACAACACTCATAGCTTACGGAGAAAGAATTCCGTTCCACTTCCCCATGGAGATGATTATTATAATTAACTTCTATTATTTAATGTAACATACTGGTCTTCTTTTCAGTCTTCTTCTACTCCCATGTCATACCTTGCATCTGAATCTCCAAAAAAAGAGAGAATCATATAAAATTTTACCATTTGGCTTTAGATTATTAGTTAATTTAAATGCTCATGCTTGGGTTATGTAACTGTAATGTGCGGAAGGTGTTGTTTTAGGAAAGCCCGGCATAGAAGGTAACTTCTCAGAGAAAAAATATTGAAGCTAGAATAATTGTATGGTTATAGTACAGTTTTAATTTAACAGGTTGACTATGCTACCATGACCTGCAGCAAACCATTCAAGCGAAAAATTCGTCGGACATTCCAGCCGGGTGTGTGGTTCCAGGTACTCTACTTTGCATGTTTAAACATTTAATTTGTTAATACTCCTGAAATTTTCTGACACTTACTGTTTGATGTTCTGATGCACAAAGTTATATTTTAATCATGTTAAATAATTTTGTTTGTAAAAAGACTGGAAATATGGTAGTTACTGGCTGATATTACATCTATAATTCATACTGTAATGGGACATCCTTTACACCTTCCATCCACACTTCAGTTTAGACATGCTCTTCATCAAACTCTCCATCCTTCTATTGAAAAAACTATTTTCTCAGCAACTGCCCCATTCTTTGGATTATACTTTTCATATTCTAAATCTTTTTGCATGTTCCTTTTGGTCGATAATTTAACTGGCATGTTTTTTGCATCCTGTATTTGTACTGAGATGTCCATTTTTCAGTTTTCAAGCTGTTTGAATTTATCACTGTTCAACATCATACATTATTTTTGTTTACTTCTTGCAGACAGTTAACATCCAATAGTTTTCCATGCATTTTCCTGAGCTCTAATTCTCTCATAAACCCAATCTGATCCCATTTACTCTCTCCATTACCTTGCAAGATATGTATGTCAAAGGAATTTGCATAGTTTAACACTTGTCTGTTGCCTTAAATATAGAGTACATTTGCTGTCTTCTAGATCTCTGGTAACTGGCCCAGTATCCACTGACTTACTGTAGATCATAGCTAGTGGTTTAGACAATGCTTCTGCACCCTCTTGTAAAATCCATGGTAACATGTTGTCAGGTCCCATTGCATTTGATGTATCCAGATCTATCAAAAGTTTCTTTATGCCTTTCCCTGTTGTGTGGACAGCATCCAGTACGTTCATGTGCCCTCATTTATAATCTCTCTGGTATTGCCTCAGTTCCCACAGAGAAGACTTCTTCAAATAATTTCATCACTTCACATAATTCCAACACTTCACATAATTCCTTGTCATTGTTCGTGAGCTCTCTTCCTTCCTCAGTCAAATTACTTGATTCTTTACGGTCCTCTTTCTTCTGAACCCTTCAGAATTCCTCTTTCTAAAGTCTGCCTTTTCATGCTTTCCCTCTACCTTTAGTTCCATTATGAATTCTAAATTTGGGACCACGTGATCATTAGCGCCCAGAGGGCTCTCTATTTTATTTCACTGATGTC
This sequence comes from Cherax destructor, assembly GCA_009830355.1. Classification (NCBI taxonomy): domain Eukaryota; kingdom Metazoa; phylum Arthropoda; class Malacostraca; order Decapoda; family Parastacidae; genus Cherax; species Cherax destructor. The sequence continues at coordinate 14,059 of WNWK01023291.1, forward strand.
ATATGTGCCTGCAGTAAACACTAGGTCTGTTCTCGCTGGCTTGTTGTCTCCCTCCTTTGTCGTGTCCTTGACGTGCTGACTGAGTTTTCTCTAATGTATCCCATCAATTTAACCCTTCACATTTCTGGTTCCTCATTTGGGTCCCAGTTTCCCCTAATGTATGGTTAAAATTTCCCATTGTAAGTAGCTTATAAGTGCACTCCTGGCTGCTGCAGTCATTCGGTATCTTGTTGGAAATATGGCATCTGATATCATTTCTGTCAATTTTCTCTCAGTAATAGCTATTGTCTGGTGTGACCTCAGCTGTTTTATCCTTCAACTCATTGCTTTTGTTAGATAAACCATCTGAATTAGTGTACCAAAATAATAATAGTTTTCCTTTCCTTACATGGTTTGTCAACTTCCTTTTCATGATGCTCATCAAACAGGATTGGGAGCATTTTGTTTGTGTGTTTGAGTGGGAAGAGGAGGTGAGTTTACTCTCCTATTTGTGATTGTAAGTGTTCTCTGTATGACCTTATAAAGCAACCCTTAACCCTTTAACTGTTTGAATATTATTATTGTTTTTTTTTAACAAAGACGGCAATTTTCGGCGTGTAATAAGACCAAAAACAAATTTTTAGCACCAGTACTTATTGAGATATAAGGCGGCAAAGTTGGTACTGGATGCTCATGTGACGGCAACATGGAGCCCTGCTGCTTGCAGAAATGTTGCTGATTTACTAATTTTTTTTTTTTTTTATATACATATAAAACACATTGGCCATTTCCCACCAAGTCAAGGTGACCTCCCCAAAAAAAAAAAAAAAAAAAACCATCATTCAACACTTTCACCAGCACTCATATATAATCACTGTCTTTGCAGAGGCACTCAGATATGACAGTTTAGATGTCCTTCCATACTGCCAATATTCCAAACCCTTCCTTTAAAGTGCAGGAATTGTACTTCTCAAGTCCAGGTAACCAGTTTCCCAGAATCCCTTCACAAAATACAGTGGTATCTCGACTTATAAGCTTAATTCATTTCAGAAGGCTGTTTGAGTGCCGATACCAAACGAATTTGTTCCCATAAGGAATAATGTAAATTAGATTAATCTGTTTCAGACCCCCAAAATTACACTTACACAAGCACTTACAGAAATACACTTACATAATTGTTCGAGTTGGGAGCTGCTCGTAAGTCGAGGTACCACTGTAGTATTACCCTTCTCACACTCCAACAGCTCGTCAGGTCCAAAAAACCATTCGTCTCTATCCATTCCTATCTAACACGCTTACTGGAAGTACAAGCCCCTCACCCACAGAACCTCTTTTACCCCCTCCCTCAAACCTTTTTGAGGATGACCCCTACCTTGCCTTCCTTTCCCCTACAGATTTATACATTCTCCAAGTCATTCTACTTTGTTCCATTCTCTCTAAATGACCAAACCATCTCACCAACCCCTCTTCAGCTTCTAGTTTCTTGCATAATATATGTGGTTGACCGTATCGAAGGCAAGTCCAAGGTTACCATATCTATGAGATTCCTTAGTGACATTTCAGTTCTCAGGTAGGGAGGTGTCGGTTGATTAATATCTCCTAAAACCTAATTGGTAACTATGGAGAATGTTATCATTAAGATACTTGACAGTACATTGCCTTCTCTAGAATTTTGGACATCACACTTGAGTATACTAACAGGCCTATAGTTGCTGACATCAGACCTACAATTTTTATTGAAGATAGGAGTAATTCTAGCCTCCTTGAACCCCTCTGGAACAATATTAGTGGACATGGATAAGTTTAATATTTATTATGGATAAATTTTTACGTATTATTTAGTGTTGAATGATGATAAAAGTTTTTTCTTTCTTTTTGGGTCACCCTGCCTCTGTGGGAAATGCCCATGTGTAAAAAAAAAATTATTAGCACTTTGGCTTTTTTGGTTATCCTAGGTAATTTACACTATGTATGATAACTGTACTTACATGTACCTGTGTCTAAATAAACTTAGTCCTTGATTCTGGTTCATGAGTGGCTCTCTCTGGGACAGACAGAGAGATATAGATAGACAGGGATGGGGATAGAGACAGAGACAGCCACAGCCAGCCAGCCACAAAATAGTCACACTCTACATAGGGCATGGGTTATAGGACATTCTGGCAGGATGACACTACCAGTTGCATCAACATTGAAAGGATGTTGCACATGGGTTATTATCAAGGTTTTTGATGTTTCCTCAACCACTTGTGGCCACATCCATCTCAAAGCCACTAAACTTGGTCAACCTCACTTTCCTCTTAAAAGGAGTGTGTTAATACGACATAGTGAATCCCAGGTGTTTGCCGTTCTGTTTGCTCTAGCTGGCGCTCAATTGAACTGGCGCTCAATTGAACTGGCGCTCAATTGAACTGGTGCTCCCATAGTGCACTAAGTGGTCCCAGATTTTTTATTACTGCACACACTGAGTGTTAAGAACCATTCTATACTGCCTGGCCATATCAGGCATCTAGTGCCAAATTTGAAGGCAGGAAAAATAAAACTCTGATCTTCGTTTGGATCACTAGCAATAAGAACGTAGATCAAGATTTGGACAGTTAAAGGGTTGATGAAATGTAGTCCCATTAAATCTTGTTTTGCATGTTGTCTTTATATCCAAACCTGTGAACATTACACCTTTATGTCCAGAGTACAAGTTACTTGTTAAAAATTTGGGATACCAATACTCTGTATATTTGAATTAAATAATCTGCTGGCCTACCTGCCCCATTCTTCCCCACTTGCTGCCCATTTGTCCACTTGTCCATCTGTAATTTTTTTTTACCAAATGCTTGTTGCTTTTATGTACTTCTGGTGGACTCATTTTTTGTGGGATGAGTACAAATTGATTATGAAATGTGAATTTTTAAAATGTTGAGGATTGAATTAATTTTTGTATTATCATTATTCACTGCACTGATGTTTGGTATCCATATGTGCTCACATGTGTTACTGATCTCATTCACAAAAATTTTTTACTCCACCGCTAGTTTGTATTATCCATCTCCCCCTTTCCTCCCCTTTCCTAACTCTTTTAGATCAGATAAAGGTTTTTTTTTTTTTTTTTTTTTTTTTTTTCTCTCTCTCCTCAACAAGTCGGCCGTCTCCCACCGAGGCAGGGTGACCCAAAAAGAAAGAAAATCCCCAAAAAGAAAATACTTTCATCATCATTCAACACTTTCACCACACACATACATAATCACTGTCTTTGCAGAGGAGCTCAAATACGACAGCTGAGAATTGTCCCTCCCAGCTGTCACTATCCCAGACCCCTCCTTTAAAGAGCAGACATTGTACTTCCCATTTCCAGGACTCAAGTCCAACTAAATCAATTAACTGGTTTCCCTGAATCCCTTCACAAAATGTTACCCTGCTCACACTCCAACAGATCGTCATGTCCCAAAAACCATTCGTCTCCATTCACTCCTATCTAACACGCTCACACATGCTTGCTGGAAGTCACACAATACCTCCTTTACCCCTTCCCTCCAACCTTTTCTAGGACGACCCCTACCCCGCCTTCCTTCCCCTACAGATTTATACGCTCTCCAAGTCATTCTACTTTGATCCATTCTCTCTAAATGACCAAACCACCTCAACAACCCCTCTTCAGCCCTCTGACAAATACTTTTAGTAACTCCACACCTTCTCCTAATTTCCACATTCCGAATTTTCTTCATAATATTTACACCACACATTGCCCTTAGACAGGACATCTCCACTGCCTCCAGCCTTCTCCTCGCTGCAGCATTTGCAACCCATGCTTCACACCCATATAAGAGTGTTGGTACGACTATACTTTCGTACATTCCCTTCTTTGCCCCCATGGATAACGTTTTTTGTCTCCACAGATACCTCAACGCACCACTCACCTTTTTTTCTTCATCAATTCTATGGTTAACCTCATCCTTCATAAACCCATCCGCTGACACGTCAACTTCCAAATATCTGAAAACATTTACTTCTTCCATAATCCCTCTCTCCAATGTGATATCCAATTTTTCTTTATTTAAATCTTTTGATACCCTCATCACCTTACTCTTATCTATGTTCAATTTTAACTTTCTACCTTTACACACACTCCCAAACTCGTCCACTAACCTTTGCAACTTTTCTTTAGAATCTCCCATAAGCACAGTATCATCAGCAAAAAGTAACTGTGTCAACTCCCATTTTGCATTTAATTCTCCATAATTTAATCCCACCCCTCTCCCCAACACCCTAGCATTTACTTCTTTTACAACCCCATCTATAAATATATTAAACAACCATGGTGACATTACACATCCCTGTCTAAGACCTACTTTTACCGGGAAGTAATCTCCCTCTCTCCTACACACCCTAACCTGAGCCTTACTATCCTCATAAAAACTCTTTACAGCCTTCAGTAACTTACTACCTATCCCATACACTTGCAACATTTGCCACATTGCTCCCCTATCCACTCTATCATATGCCTTTTCTAAATCCATAAATGCAATAAAAACTTCTCTACCTTTATCTAAATACTGTTCACATATATGCTTCACTGTAAACACTTGATCTACACATCCCCTACCCACTCTAAAGCTTCCTTGCTCATCTGCAATCCTACTCTCTGTCTTACCTCTAATTCTTTCAATAATAACCCTGCCATACACTTTACCTGGTATACTCAGTAAACTTATTCCCTATAATTTTTACACTCTCTTTTATCCCCTTCCTTTATATAAAGAAACTATACATGCTCTCTGCCAATCCTAGGTACCTTCCCTCTTTCATACATTTATTAAACAAAAATACCAACCACTCCAGCACTATATCTCCCCTGCTTTTAACATTTCTGTCATGATTCCATCAATTCCAGCTGCTTTACCCCTTTCATTCTACGTAATGCCTCACGCACCTTCCCCACACTCACATCCTGCTCTTCTTCACTCCTAAACGATGTTGTACCTCCTGGCCAGTACATGAAATTACCGCTCCCTTTTTTCATCGACATTTAAAAGTTCCTCAAAATATTCCGCCATCTACCCAATACCTCCAGCTCCCCATCTACTAACTCTCCTACTCTGTTTTTAACTGACAAATCCATTCGTTCCCTAGGCTTTCTTACCTTGTTTATCTCACTCCAAAAAATTTTCTTGTTTTCAGCAAAATTTCTTGACAGAGCCTCTCCCATTCATTCATCCGCTCTTCTTTTGCACTCTCTCACCACTCTCTTCACCTTTCTTTTACTCTCCATATACTCTGCTCTTCTATTAACACTTCTGTTTTGTAAAAACCTCTCATAAGCTACCTTTTTCTCTTTTATCACACCCTTTACTTCTTCATTCCACCACTCCTCTTTCCTCCTGCACCCACCCTCCTATAGCCACAAACTTCTGCCCCACATTCTAATACTGCATTTTTAAAACTATCCCAACTCTCTTCAACCCCCCCCACTACTCATACTTGCACTAGCCCACCTTTCTGCCAATAGTTGCTTATATCTCACCCTAACTTCCTCCTCCCTTAGTTTATACACTTTTACCTCTCTCTTACTTGCTGTTGCCATTTTCTTTTTGTCCCATCTACCTTTTACTCTAACTGTAGCTACAACCAAATAATGATCTGATATATCCGTTGCCTCCTCTTTTTCATACAATATGTATTACTTATTACCAAACCTCTTTCTACACATAGCTCAATTAATGGTTCCCCATTTACATTTACCCCTGGCACCCTAAATTTACCTACTACTCCCTCCACAACATTTTTACCCACTTTAGCATTAAGATCCCCAACCACAATTACTCTCACTTGGTTCAAAACTTCCCACACACTCACTCAACATTTCCCAAAATCTCTCTCTCTCCTCTACACTTCTCTCTTCTCCAGGTGCATAAACACTTATTATAACCCACTTTTCACATCCAACCTTTATTTTACTCCACATAATCCTTGAATTTATACATTTATATTCCTTCTTTACCTGCCATAACTGATTATTCAACATTATTGCCACTCCTTCTTTAGCTCTAACTCTATTTGAAACCCCTGACCTAATCCCATTTATTTCTCCCCACTGAAACTCTCCTACCCCCTTCAGCTTTGTCTCACTTAAAGCCAGGACATCCAGCTTCTTTTCATTCATAACATCTACAATCATCTCTTTCTTATCATTCGCACAACATCCACGCACATTCAAACATCCCACTTTGACGGTTTTCTTCTTCTTTTTAGTAAGCTATACAGGAAAAGGGGTTACTAGCCCATTGTTCCCGGCATTTTAGTTGACTTTTACAACACGCATGGCTTACGGAGGAAAGATTCTTATTCCACTTCCCCATGGATATGAAAGGAAAAGCAATAAGAACAAGAACTGTTAAGATAAAATCAAAGAAAACTCAGATGAGTGTGTATACATAAACGTGTACATGTTTGCGTAGTATGACCTAAGTGTAAGTAGAAGTAGGAAGACGTACCTGAAATCTTGCATGTTTACGAGACAGAAAAAATGACACCAGCAATCCTACCATCATGTAAAACAGTTTCAGGTTTCTGTTTCACAGTCACCTGGCAGGATGGTAGTACCTCCCTGGGTGGTTGCTGTCTACCAACCTACTACCTATAAAAAAAATTTATATTAAAGTCCAGGGTTTATTCCCTGGACCTCAGCAATGAGAGTCGCTCCTCTCACCGCTGGGCAACGGCGACAACCCAACCCAGATAAAGGTACACTCACTTAACCCTCTAACTGTCCTGACCCAGGATCTGAAACTTGTCCAAGAATTTAAAAAAAAAAAAAAAAAAAAAATCTTATGAAATGGTAGAGAATTTTTTTTTTTGAAGGTAATAAAACAAAAAGTACGAAATTTGATAGAAAACTGACGAAATTAAGCTCTCGCGAATTTTGCTGCATCAGCGATATTTATGCTATTGGCGATTTTGCCCACTTTGAGTCCTATTTTAGGCCATTTACAGTAGGGCCCCACTTATACGGCAGGTTAGGTTCCAGGCTTCTGCCACAAAGCAGGCATCGCCAGAAAGCAGAACGCCATTTTTTCGACTTATAAATGTGTATAAATGCCAGATAACAAGTATACACTAACATATATTAAGTAATAGAATAGCAATAGAACTAGGCATTAAGTAATAGAAAAGCAATAGAACTAGGCATTAAAAAACAATAAAAAGTAAAATACAGTACACACATAGTACACTCATTATTTACCTCAAAATATTTGTACTTTTAATGTAGGGCAAAAGGTGAGTAGTATTTACTGTAAGAAGTCAGGTGTGGTAGCCCTCGTGGCCACCCCACCCATACATAATATACTACGATGCTTAAAGCGTCTTAGTGATAAAATGCATATACAGTACTCTCATTACTTACCTTAAAATATTTGTAGTCTTAATGGTTTTAATGTAGGGTGAGAGATGAAAAGTATTTATTTGTAGAAAGTCTTGTGGAAAGTATGGTAGCCCGCCTGGCCACTCCACCTACTACGACATTTAAAGTGCCCTAGAGCGATAAAATGCATGTACAGTACACTCCTTACTTACCTTAAAATACAGTGGTATCTCTACTAACGAGCTTATTTCGTTCCAGATGGCTATTCAAGTGCCGATACTGAAGGAATTTTTTTCCATAAGAAATAATGAAAATTAGATTAATCCATTTCAGACCCCCAAAAATACACTTACAAAAGTACCTACAAAAATACACTTACATAATTGTTCGAGTTGGGAGCTGCTCGTAAGTAGAGGTACCACTGTATTTGTAGTCTTAATGTAGGGTGAGAGGTGAGTAAGCGAGATAAAAATGAATAAACAAGAGAGAGAGAGCGTATATCAACCATAACCGTCTGGTTATGGTTGATACACGCTCATACAAAAACACCTTACATTGTGTACAAGTTGTCTTCACAGTGGTACAGTAGAATAAATAAAGACCAACACTTTCATTCTCATGTAATTTTTAGAAGAAATGATGCTCTGACAAATTATTATTATTATTATTACAAATGATTATTGCAAATTATTATTACAAATTATTTTTTTATATTTTTTTTTTTCAACAAGTCGGCCGTCTCCCACCGAGGCAGGGTGACCCAAAAAGAAAGAAAATCCCCAAAAAGAAAATATTTTCATCATCATTCAACACTTTCACCTCACTCATACATAATCACTGTCTTTGCAAAGGCGCTCAGATACGACAGCTGAGAATAAGTCCCTCCCAACTGTCACTATCCCAGACCCCTCCTTTAACCCTTAAACTGTCCACACGTAGATATACGTTCACCTGCGTACTGCTCCGAATATTTTGAAAACAATTTTTAAATGAAGAGCGCATTTTTATAAACAGGATAGGCTAAAAAAAAAATTTAGGGCCAGTACTTACCGAGATATAAGCCTGCCAATTTGGTGCTGGATGCTCACCTGACGGCAACATCAAGTACTGCCGCTTGCAGAAGTATTGCCGATATACTTTTTTTCTAGTTTTCATTTTAATTTATATAATTTTTATGTTCTGATAATTACAATTTACAATAGTTTCTGTGATTTCATAGCCAATCTTTGTTCTAACACTAATATTCTATACTGAAATAGTACTCAAATAGTCACAATCACACCAACAGGTGAACATTTTCGCCTACCTTGGTCATTTACTATTGTCTATAAATATATACGAAGTATTTATAGGTCCCAGCAATGTTTTAGACATCCAGAAGTATATATGAAACTCCTTGAAGAATGGTGTTATGACAATTGCCAGATAACTACTGATAAGGCAGTGACATTGATGAATGAATGTGTGCAGGGAACCATTGCTCTTTCACTCTGTATCTATCTATCTGTCTATCTGTGTCTGTCTGTCTGTTTATCTGTCTGTCTATCTGTCTGCCTGTATCTGCCTGTCTGTCTAGCTCTGCTTATTTCTGTCTAACTGCTTATCTGTCTTTGTCTGCCTGTGTGTGTGTCTTTCCGTCTGCTTGTCTCAGTCTCAGAGTGCGGCTCGTAAGCCAACAGGTATTATACACGATGCAGAAGTGACGATGCGTATTACTTTCCAGTCATGCTTATTATGCCTTATATCTACAAGCATTGTATAGCACTGCCTGGAATTTTTGGGTTATCCTAGGTAATTTACACTATGTATAATAACTGTACTTATGTGTACATGTGAGAGAGAGAGAGATATAGGATATATAGACAGACAAAGATATAGACAGACAAAGATATAGACAGACAAAGATATAGACAGACAAAGATATAGACAGACAAAGATATAGACAGACAAAGATATAGACAGACAAAGATATAGACAGACAAAGATATAGACACACAAAGATATAGACACACAAAGATATAGACAGACAAAGATATAGACAGACAAAGATATAGACAGACAAAGATATAGACAGACAAAGATATAGACAGACAAAGATATAGACAGACAAAGATATAGACAGACAAAGATATAGACAGACAAAGATATAGACAGACAAAGATATAGACAGACAAAGATATAGACAGACAAAGATATAGACAGACAAAGATATAGACAGACAAAGATATAGACAGACAAAGATATAGACAGACAAAGATATAGACAGACAAAGATATAGACAGACAAAGATATAGACAGACAAAGATATAGACAGACAAAGATATAGACAGACAAAGATATAGACAGACAAAGATATAGACAGACAAAGATATAGACAGACAAAGATATAGACAGTTATAGACAGCCAGAGACAGCCAAAGTCAGCCAGCCTGCCGAATACATAAGAACATAAGAAAGAAGGAACACTGCAGCAGGCCTACTGGCCCATGCAAGGCAGATCCATGTCACCCCCCAGCTTACACCAATGACCCACCTAGTCAGGTCACATCCTCTGAAGGAAGGAGAATGGCATCAGACCTAGTAGCACAAGCTAGTCAGGTCCAACTCACACCCACCCACAGCTACTCGTGTATTTATCTAACCTATTTTTACTTTCCTCTTATAAGGGGAGTGTTAATGCGACATGACGTCAGTGAATCCCTTGTGTTTGCCACAGTATTTGCTCTAGCTGGCACTCAATTGAACTGGTGCTCCCACAAGGTACTAAGTGGTCCCAGATTTTTTTAATACTGCGCACACTGAGGGCGCAGATCCATTCTCTCATGTCTAGGCAACTCAGGCCTATAGCACTAAATTTGAAGGAATGAAAAATAAAACGTAGATCTACGTTCGGAGCAGTACGCACATGAACGTATATCTACGTGTGGACAGTTTAAAGGTTAAAGTGCAGGCATTGTACTTCCCATTTCCAACACTCAACTCCAACTAAATCAATTAACTGGTTTCTTTGAATCCCTTCACAAAATATTACCCTGCTCACACTCCAACAGCTTGTCAGGTCCCAAAAACCATTCGTCTCCATTCACTCCTATCTAACGCACTCACACATGCTTGCTGGAAGTCCAAGCCCCTCGCCCACAAAACCTCCTTTACCCCCTCCCTCCAACCTTTTCGAGGACGACCCCTACCATGCCTTCCTTCCCCTACAGATTTATACGCTCTCCAAGTCATTCTACTTTTATCCATTCTCTCTAAATGACCAAACCACCTCAACAACCCCTCTTCAGCCCTCTGACAAATACTTTTAGTAACTCCACACCTCCTCCTAATTTCCACACACCGAATTTTCTGCATAATATTTACACCACGCATTGCCCTTAGACAGGACATCTCCACTGCCTCCAGCCGCCTCCTCGCTGCAGCATTTGTAACCCATGCTTCACACCCATATAAGAGTGTTGGTACCACTATACAGTAGGGCCCCACTTATACGGCAAGTTAGGTTCCAGGCTAGTGCCTTTAAGCAGACATCGCCGAAAAGCAGAACGCCATTTTTTTCCACTTCTAAATGCATATAAATGCCAGACAACAAGCTTACACTAACTTTTATTAAGCTAGCAATAGCAATAGGCATTAAAAAAAACAATAAAAAGTAAGATACATACAGAGTACACTTATTACTTACCTTAAAGTATTAACATTGATGTGTGAGAGGTGAGTGGGAGGGTATTGTTTTAAACAAGTAAAACATTAAAAGGAATTTTCTTTTCCTTGCAGTAAGCCTCAACTGTGGCTTAAAATAGTCTGTGAACCAATTTATGAAAAGTAAGTAAGTTTTTTCAGGTATACACAAATAGTTATAGAATTATCATACATAGCAGCATATGTGTAGAAAACCTAGGATAACCCAAAAAAGTCAGTGATTTATTTCCATTGGGGTCCATTTAATACCTTAATATTATACACTGTAGGAGTTATGTTATTATACTATAAAGGTTATATACTAGGAATAAGCTTTCAAATTGGATTTATAATAAACAGGGAGGCTACCTTTTGCATAGTTCTTTAGGACCCTAGGATTCTCTGAGTGATAAATTATCATAGGTTTTAACTTGCAATCCCCAGCAGCATTAGCTCCTAGCAAGAGTGTTAGCTGACACTCTTGGGTTATCCTGGGTTCTCTACACATACGCTGCTATATGTAACTGTATTTGATGGCTATCTCAGTGATCAACATATACAGTGGTCCCTCGGTTTTCGTGCATCTCCAAACTCGTATATTTATGTAAGTGTATTTTCTTAAGTGCTGTTGCAAGTGTATTTTTGGGGGTCTGAAATAGACTAACCTACGTGACATTATTTCTTAAGGAAGTAAATTCGTTCGGTAATGGCACTTGAGCAGCATTCTGGAATGAATTTTCAGCGAAAACCGAGGGACCACTGTACAGAGGGACCACTGTACAGTGGTCCCCCGCCTAACGAGCAAAATTCATTCCAGAAGCCTGCTTAAGTGCCATTACCGAATGAATTTACTTCCTTAAGAAATAATGTCACGTAGGTTAGTCTATTTCAGACCCCCAAAAATACACTTCCACAAGCACTTACAATATTATACTTACATAATTGTACGATTTCCGGGGTGCTCGTTAGGCGGGGACCACTGTACCTAGTTAGTAAGTTTATTCAGGTATACACAAATACAGTTACATAGATTATCATACATAGCAGAATATGCGTATAGAACCTAGGATAACCCAAAAAAGTCAGTTCACAGAGTTTAATCATTTCTAACTTGGCACTTAAAGTAAGAGGTTTGCGATTCCTCTTTTTATCACAACTAACCTTAGATGCCATAGTCAATGAGAGCCAACTAGTTAACGAAAGAGTAAACGAGAGAGAGAGAGAGCGAGATACGGAGTTCAGACAAGGTAAAAAAACAAACTGAACAGGTAGTGGGCGATCACTCGGTCAGACGAAATGAATGTGATTAATACGTGTCCACTTTTAGTTCATTCACATACGTTTATAAGTTTGTGAAACTTTTACCTCAAAATAATTTTTTGTATTATAATAATAATTACCTCACAATACAAATACTCTTACATTGTGTACAAGTTGTACAAATTAGTACAAAATAAACAAACAGCAACACTCCCATTCTCATGCAACACACTATTTTTAGAGTTAATGATAGTACAGTTGTACCTCGGTTTACGATATTTTTTCGTTCCACAATGCTGTTCAAGTGCCATTACCAAAAGAATTTATCCCAATAAGGAATAATGTAAAATAGACTAGTCCTTTTAGACCCCAAAAAATACACTTAAAAAAGCATTTAAAAAAATAAACTTACATAAAAGGGCGAGTTTGGGGACCATCGTAAACCGAGGTACCACTGTACAGTGGAACCCCGGTTAACGAACACCCCGGAAATCTTGCAATTATGTAAGTATAATACTGTAAGTGCTTGTGGAAGTGTATTTTTGGGGGTCTGAAATAGACTAACCTAAATGACATTTTTTCGTAGGGAAGTAAATTCGTTCGGTAATGGCACTTGAGCAGGCTTCTGCAATGAATTTTTTTCGTTAACCGGGGTTCCACTGTATTATTATTATTATTATCATAATAAAAAAAGAAGCGCTAAACCCACAAGGGTCGTGAATAGCCATATATAGAGTGAAGGCATATCAAAGGAATATTTTTCTACAGTTATCCCTCAGTGTTTGACTAGAGAAAACGTAATTCTTCCGACACTGTTATTATAATAATAGTAATAATAATAATAGTTTATTTAGACATGATACATAGGTATAAATGAGGTGTACATGCCAAAAGCCCCTAATATCCTGTGCATTGTGGGCATTCTTAAGATTAGGTAATAGTAGACTACATGGTAAAAAATTATGGTTGATAATTTATAAAATAAGTATAATTGTGCATCTAAGTTGTAAAATTTGGATATAAGTTGAACATAATCTATTAATTGTAGCAATGCAAGTACGTAATTGAGTGAGATAACAATTTAAAACAATTAGTTGCATTGCAATTACAGTTTATGTGGTCATTATAATGTAAATGTGTAGTAACAGTTAGCTCAGTATGTATTATTCATAACAGATTTTTACATTTAAGTGATTAATCAGGTTTATACATTTAAGTGATTAATCAACTTTGTTGGGAATGTTAAATATTGTGCACTTAGGTTTGGGTGAGAAGGTAGTTTTTTAGCATCGTTTTGAATTGAGGTACAGGCAGGGTTTCTTTGGCAATCACAGGTAATGAATTCCAAATTTTTGGGCCTTTTATATGCATTGAGTTTTTGCATAGTGTTAGATGGACACGGGGAACATAGAGGAGTGCTCTGTGTCTAGTGTTATGGTCATGTGTCCTGTTAAAGTTGGTAAGGAGAAGTTTGAGTGGTGGGTTAATATTTGCATAGTGTTCTATGTATGTAATAGGCACAGTAAAAAGAATGGATGTCTTGTATGGTGAGTAAGTTTAGATTTTTGAATATTGGTGGAGGATGTTGTCTTGAGTGTGAATTTGTTATCATTCTAACTGCAGCCTTTTGTTGTGCAGATTCCATAGGTGAGGTAGGGGTAAATGAGTGAGTGATATAGGGTAAGGAGAGCTGGTTGTGGAACATAGTACCGTATCTTGGATAGTATTCCCACGGTGTTTGAGACTTTCTTGGAAATTTGTTGTATATGTGTTTGAAATTTTAGGCCACTGTCAAGATGGATTCCTAAGAATTTTCCCTCTGAGTTTTGTGATAGGGGACCCGTTTATCATTATGTTAAGTGGTGCGTTTGTAGCTCTGTTCCCAAACTGAATGAAATAGGTTTTATCAATATTGAGAGTAAGTTTGTTAGTCATCATCCAGGTAGATATTTTCTGCAATTCAGTATTTACAGTGTTGGCTAGTATGTCTGGGCTTTGGTGAGAGATAACGTATGTAGTGTCATCTGCAAATAGTATGGGTTTGAGTAGTTGAGATGTATTTGGTAGGGCGTTAATGTAAATGAGAAAGAGAAGTGGGCCAAGAACACTTCCCTGTGGGACACCTACTGTAATAGTTTGTGTGGTAGAGCTAGCTCCATTTGTGTACACATATTGGTTTCTGTTGCTAAGGTATGATTTTAGGTAGTTGAGGGAGTGCCCTCTTATACCATAGTGTGATAATTTTAGGTGTAACAGATCATGGTCAACTGTATCAAAAGCTTTACGTAAATCAATGAACATTCCCACTGGGATTTCTTTTTTCTCAAGAGCGGTGTAAAATATTTCTAGCATGTGTATAATGGCAGCATTAGTATTTTTATTAGGCCTGAATCCAAATTGACAGGGGTTGAGTACGTTGTGGGAGGTGAGGTAGGAATATATCTGTCTATGAATTAATTTTTCAAAGATTTTGGAGAGAAGGGGTAAGTTAGATATCGGCCTGTAGTTATTCAGGTCTGTTTGATCTCCTCCTTTATGTATGGGGGTAACCCTCGCTATTTTGAGTATTGATGGGAAGGTAGAGGATTCAATGGATTTGTTAAAGAGTGTTGCAATAATTGTAGAGAGAACTTGAGAGGCTTTTTTGTATATAAAAGGTGGAAAGTTATTTAGGTCACCTGCTTTGTTTTTTAATGTGTTGATTATAAGTGAAACTTCTATTGGGTTGGTCGGGCTAGGAATAGTGTGTTCGGATAGGTGCCAGTGAGATAGTCGTTAGGTGGAGTGTTTGAACTTGGGATTTTGCTTGCCAGCTTTTTTCCTATGGTGGAGAAGAAATCATTGAGTTTGTTTGCTGTTTCAATAGGTGGGAGTAGGGGTTCATCTGGTTTGTTTTGTTAGCTTGATTGTTCTGTTTGTGGATATCTTTTTAGTTCCTAGAATTTCAGATAGGGTTTTCCAGGTCTTTTTTTATATCACCTTTTAAGTTATGTAATCTGTTCTCATAGTACAATTTTTTTGACCTTCTTATCGAGCTCGTTAGGTTTGATGAGTAACGTTTTGTTTGTTCTCTTGTTATTTGACCCATTCTGTACTGTTTTTCATATAGGTGTTTTATATTAATGGATTTGAGTATGCTGGGTGTTAGCCAGGGACTGTTTATCCTTTTAGCTGTGATTTGTTTAGTTTTTTTAGGGCAATGCTTATTATAGAGGTATTGGGTCTTTTTAAGAAAATTATTAATACATAAGTCAGTATCTGTGAAGTTGTCTATTTCTGTTTGCCAGTCAGTGTTTGTCATAGCTGTTATGAAGTTATTAATAGCTGTCTCATTATGTAGTCTGAAGGTAACTTTAGTAGTCTCTAGTGGTAATTTTCCGAGATTGGTTATGAGAAAGGTAGGGTAGTGGTCTGTGGTATTGTCTGTGATTATGCCTGATTTTAATGGGGATATGGTATTAGTCCAGATATGGTCTAACAGAGGCACAGGTCTCAGAGATTCTTGTAGATTTTGTTACTGTCGGGAGCAGCAAGCAGTTGCTCATAGTGTTTGTGAATTCATTTACTTGTGGGTCCTGATCTTGTAGGTTTATATTGAAGTCTCCTGTAAGGATTAAGTGGTCTTTGTTCATGTGTGCATCAGTAATCATACTTCCTAATTTTTCACTAAATTGCTGAATATTTGACTGTGTAATCTATAGATGTTTATAACTGTTAGAGGTTTTTGTAGGTATTTGGATTTAAACTTAGCTATTATATATTCTCCATGTTCATCTCTTGTGCAAGTATTGTTAATACATTCAAACTGGTCTGAGTATAACATAGCTGTGCCACCTCCTTGTTGGTCTGGCCTACAATTGTGTATGGCTGTGTAACCAGGAATGGCATAGATATCTGTAGTATGAGGCTTTAGCCAGGTTTCAGTGAGAGCAATGATGGACATACTGGCCTGTAGTGAGTTTAATAATGCAGTGAGGTCATCAAAATGTTTGCTTAAAGATCTGACATTGTAGTTAAGTCGCTTGGTAAACAAATCTCATATATGTCAGTTTTTATTCTGTGGGTGTATGTATCATGTTTATATGCTATGTAACGTGTTTTTTAAATAATTTTGAAGAAAATATCATAGATGAATTAATGAAAATGTCTATATTAACATAAAATAAGACATTAATGTGCCCAAGTGATTATTATTAGTAGTATTACGTAATGTTTTCCCTCCGCCCGGCAACACCATAGCATATAAACAGCATGCTTATATGCTTTGTAACGTGTTTCTTATATAAATTTAAAGAAAATATCATAGATGGATTAATGAAAATGTCTATATTGACGTAAAATTGGACATTTAATGTGCCCAAGAGTGATTATTACATAATAGAGAGATGTGCTCACGGAAAATGTAAACAAACCGGGTGGCATGCGCCATATCTGAAAGACGCTCACCGTATACAAAAGTTTTGATCATAATTTGAACTCGCCATATGAACGGAACGCAGAAAAGCGGGGCCCTACTGTATTTTCGTACATTCCCTTCTTTGCCTCCATGGATAACGTTTTTCGTCTCCACAGATACCTCAACGCACCACTCACCTTTTTTCCTTCATAAACCCATCTGATGACACGTCAACTCCCAAATATCTGAAAACATTTACTTCTTCCATAATCCCTCTCTCAATGTGATATCCAATTTTTCTTTATTTAAATCGTTTGATACCCTCATCACCTTACTCTTATCTATGTTCACTTTCAACTTTCTTCCTTTACACACCTCCCAAACTCATCCACTAACCTTTGCAACTTTTCTTCAGAATCTCCCATAAGCAGTGTATCATCAGCAAAAGTAACTGTGTCAACTCCCATTTTGCTTTTAATTCCCCATAATTTAATCCCACCCTCTCCCCAACACCCTAACATTTACTTCTTTTACAACCCCATCTATAAATATATTAAACAACCATGG